>MVGU01001740.1:0-15000 GCA_002005505.1 Botryococcus braunii
CGTATGCGGTCGAAGAGTTGAATGAGGAGCACTTTGTTAAGGTGATAGCTAAGACGGCTACCGGGTCCCCAGGGGACACCAAACAGGTCGTGTTTAGGGTGCACACATCGTTATTCAGTCCAAACTCGCCCTATTCGAGCTCAGTTCTAAGTAATCCGTCAGCTGCACCCAAGTTTAATCCTCTAAGGGTTTGGTTAGCCCCATCTGAAGTTTTCAACAGGCTAGACAGGGTGTTCGTGAACAGAATAGAGCCAGTACCTAAAGAGTGGGCCAGCCACGGGGAGCAAGTAACCAACAGGGCAGTCGCGTCGCCGCCTACAAAAGAAACGTTGAAACAGGTAAACAAATTACAAAGGAAAACAAAGAAACACAGCATGAGACGCAGGAACTCCTCGGGCAGCTTCTCTTCGTCCGAGCTTGCCAGTTTGGACGAAGATCGTAGCAGGTTGCTGACTCGTGCTGAACAGGCGGCGGAGAGTCACAAGGTAAGAAGTTATTTAACATTATCGCAAAATAGGAGGGTTCATGCAAGAACGATTGTGTTGCAAGCTGCAGTAGGCAGCACGTGGCAAGTCTCGCAGTGCAGTAAACTTAAATCAGGAAATATGTACTAACCCTGTGGACTAACTAAGGGCAACAGCAGGCTCAAAGGCAACAAAAGCGCATAGTCACGGCTACGTTGCACATTGGGGTGCTGGAACTGAGAAATGAAGGTCAGGCCAAGGGATATAGGGCTGGCAGGACTGGGAGACTGAGGTGTCTAACGTAGGCCATGGTCAAAGAAGCTGGGGTGCCGGTTGGAGGCCAAATCCCTTTGAAGAGAGGAAAGGCGGGGTGTCATAAGCCCGAGGGGGAGGGGGACAAGGTTACCTGGAGGCTGGCAAGAGCAAGGCTACCTGTGGGAATAACTGGAATACAGGCAAGAAGGCCAGGGCAATTCAGGGGAATATGGGTAGGCCTTTTAAGGCGGTTGGAGACCGGAGGGCAACAGGCATTAGTCAAACGCACAAGGGGGGGGGGCAGGCCAGGGGCCAAGGGCAGAGCCAAGGGGGCAAGGGGGCCAGGGCCGGGAGGCCAGAGAGGCATGGGCCAAGGGGGCCAGTGCTGGAGGGCCAGGGGGCCTGTGCCTGGGGGCCAGGAGGCAGGGGCCAGGAGGGTGAGAGCCGGGAGGCCAGGGCCAGGGTGCCAGGGCAAGGGGGCTCGCATAAGGTACAGCAAAAGATAAGGTACAGTAATTTTGCATGAAGGGTGCCGCCACAGGGAGATGGGAGCATGCTGGGGAAGGTGGTATCCTTGTTGGAAAAGGAAGGGATCAGGGGAAAGAGACCAACAGGAGGAAGGGAGGGAGCTTGGAGGTGGGGGTATCACAGCAGACCCTTAAGGGGAAGGTGTCAGGTAGGCAGAGACCCCAAAAAGCAATGGAAACAATAGCACCAGGGAGGTTAACATGCTGTGGGATAGGAGACAGCATTAAGTGGGAAGGGGGCAAGGCTAGCAGGCCAAAGGGAAGGGGCCACGTTGCTGACATAAGGTACAAGGGAAAATAAGGTACAGTCTTGGTGCATGGGATATCATATGGGCCAGCAAGAGGCTGACATTTGATATGGGATGCACGGGAGCTGAGGGATGGTCGCCTGGGAGCAGGGCAGCGCCAGGGAAAAGGTCAGGGCCATGGCACATAGGGTGGCAGCAGCCACCAGAGGCAAGCACGAGGATGATTGGCAGGATCTTGCCAGGCGAGCTACAGAACTCAGGGAAGACTGCAGAAAGGACTACAACCAAACCGGCAGAGGTGCCAGGGATTTCTACAAGAGGGCGCTGGAAGTAGCAGCACATGAGCTGCGGCTGGACAAACAGTTGCAGAACAAGAACTACGCAAACATCTCCATCGAGTCCAGCGACTCAGAGGCAAAGAAACTACAGGCCAGGGAAAAGGTAAGCGCACGACCGGACTTATCAAGTTGCATATAGGCCAGAGTGCTAGGCAAGTTGAGTGCTGGCAGCAGTGAAGCGCAAGGTGGGGAACGCAGTCAGGGGGGCGTTGCGCCCAAGGCATGTTTTTCCTAGCAGGTCTCATGCCATGTGAAAGCCAAGAACAGGGCCTGGGGAGTCAGGCGACAGAGACTAGGGCATGTGGCATATGGCTGTAAGACCTGCCTGTGCAGTTTGTTGGGCTGTGGTAAAGGCAGGGCAAGCTGGGCAGGGCAACGCAACGTAGGATTTGAATGCGCAGAACGGCACTGAAAAGTGATTCTTTCATGGGCATGCTTTGGTCAGCTCGTTGCGAGCGAGCTGCAGCTGAGAGCACTGTAGTGAGGCTTAGCTGGCTAAGCAGGCAAGGCTGGGGGAGAGTGGAGGGCCATAGGGCTTACCGGGTGAGTCACGCAGGGGCGTGGAGGGTCGTCAGAAAGAGGCAGCAGCTATCAAGTGAGGGCTGTAGGGGACCAGGACGCATGCAGGTAGCATCCAGGGAGGGAGAGAGCACACAGGTCAAGGCAGGGGAAGGGGAGTCAGGCGGGGCAAGAAGGGGGAACCACAAGCGTGAGCTTTAGGCTGTGAAAGAGATACCTAACTCTTGTCAGAGGTAAGGGGAACAAGGTTGTAAAGCTTGCACGGCCAAAAGGAGGGCCAAGGGTTCGGGCAGCCGGCGATCGGGAGAGATAGTTGGCGCTGGGGACGCCAGGGCCTATTCGGGAGGAAAAGTCGGATTGCCCCAGGGGCAAACATGGTGAAAGGAACCATATGTAGTGCAAGAGAGGCACCGGGTGCAGGCGGGGAAGATAAAAGGGCTGCTGGACTACCTGTTCGCGGAGCGGTGGCAGCTGGATTATGCTGTCTTGCAAGAAAAGGCACACTGTGTGCATCTGGAGGAGAAAGCAAGTGCACAAGTCACGGTCCTGACGACGAGTCTTCAGCAACGTGCAGCGGCTGCACCCAACTACGGACCTCCGGGCGGTCAGGGGCGCGGGGGCGCGGGGATCCCCAAGAGGAAGCAGCTGCAAAATGGGGGTTTTGATCTCACACATTATCCTGGGGCAAGGCAGGCGCCTAAGGACTGCTGCAGAGGCTGGTGGTTGGATGGGATATGCAATGCCATTGCAGGAGAAAAGTTCTGCATGTTCACACATCTGCAGGATCACAAGGGAAAGGGGTGGGTGCATAGAAATTAAATCATGCACGAGGTGCTTTTGTCAACGGGAGAGTTAGAGGTGGGGGAGCCAGGATGGGAAGGGGCAGGTTGGGCTGAAGCCACAGAGCCACAAGGTGGGGCTGGCAGTGAGGCAGGTCAAGCGCCACAAGCAACAAGGTTCATAGCAAGTTGTGACAGGGTTGGGCCAAGCATAGATGTGAAGTGGGAGGAAGTACGTCAGGCTTTGGAGGCCTGGCAGGAGAGCAACAGTACTGTGGGGGAGCCAGCAGGTCCAGGCACCCCATGGTCGCTAGCGCAGGAGTGGGGCAGGGCACTAAAAGACGATGAGTTTGTGGCAGGGGTGCCAAATAGACGTATAAAGGCGTGGGAGGAGTATTTCAAGTGGGAACAGGGCGATGCACCGCTCTCTGCAGAGCAGCTTAAGATTCTGTCATGGCTCAGGCACGGGGTCAAGGTGGAATGGGTAGGGGTGGACACCGAAGCGCAGAAGGGCCACCCTAGGTATAGCCAAAGAAGACAGCAGGTGTGGGAACTGTTGAAGGGCACAGTAGCTGGGCAAGGGCAGAGGGCCAGGGAGTTGCTCCAAGGGGACAAACCTGGGAAAGTGCAGTTTGCTAATAGAAAGTCTGTGCAACTGCATGAGGCGTTTGTGAAGACGTCCTTGGAGGATTTGCTTAACACAGGGGCAGTACGTGAAGTGGCTGAAGATAAGGTACAGGTATGCAGTGGGTTGGGGGTAGCAGCAAACAGGAAGGGCAAGCTGCACCTGATTCTGGATGCTCGGTACATCAACTTGTTTGACAAATATGTGAGCTTCTCATATGAGAAGTTGACAGACGTACCACAGTATGCAAGGCCTGGAGACTGGTTATGCCTGACTGACTTTAAGGCTGGCTACCATCACTTCAGGGTGCACCAGGAGGATCAAAAATACCTGGGGCTGAGTTTCCAGGGGAAGTTTTATGTATTCACGGTTTTGCCATTTGGGTTATCGTTGGCTTGCAGGACCTACACCAGGTTCATGCTCCAGGTGTATGGGCCCCTCAGGGTAAGGGGCCTCAGGATGACCACGTTTGTGGACGATGCAATATTTATATCTGCCAGTGAGAGGCAGGGGAGGCTGGGGATGAGGGCACTGATACTGCTGCTGACCTTTCTGGGTTTCTGCCGGTCCAGGGGCAAGTGTGTGTGTCAGACCCGACAAGGAGGGGTCAATACTTGGGCTTGCTGGTGGATTTGGAGGAGCAGGCGTTTTATGTGCCTCAGGATAAGGCAGAGTACATCATAGAGCAAATCAGGCAGGTGGGGAAAGTCGGGAATACAAAAAGGGACTT
Organism: Botryococcus braunii; assembly: GCA_002005505.1. Classification (NCBI taxonomy): domain Eukaryota; kingdom Viridiplantae; phylum Chlorophyta; class Trebouxiophyceae; genus Botryococcus; species Botryococcus braunii. The sequence continues at coordinate 4,486 of MVGU01001740.1, forward strand.
GGCCAGTCTGGCTGGCCTGCTAGTGAGTGTCAGTCCTGCGGTACGACTGGCCCCTTTGTACACCAGGAGGTTGTTCCAAGCCATGGGGAGGCTCCAGGAGTGGGGTGAGAGCCTGTCAGAGGAGTTGGCAGAGTTGTCTGAGGAAGATTTGGGGTACTGGGAGGGGGCTTTGAGGAATCAGAAAGGAAAACCTTGGAGGCAGGAGGGGCCTGTATATGTGTGCTATGGGGATGCCTCTGCTAGGGGGTATGGGGGTTTCTCAGAAGAGCTGCTGGTGCAGCCCATGCAGGAAAGTTTCACGGTGGAAGAGCAAGAGCAAATGAGCAGAGGGGCATTGTCTTCCTGCCACAGGGAAGTTAAAAATATATGTCTATTGGTAAGGTCTTGTATTAAAGCAAATAGTGGCAAGTTGCGGGGAGCAGTGCTGCTGGTGTTTTGTGACAACCAAGGGGCAGTGTCCAATGTTAACAGCATGTGGGAAGGCACACACCCTCATGGAGCTCAGGCTTATGTTTGAGGCAGCAGCTAAGGCAGAGGTAGAAGTAAGGGCTCAGTGGGTGCCAAGGGACACGCCAGAAATTCAAAGAGCTGACCTGCTGTCTAGGTGTGATGATGCTGGGGACTTTGCTCTGGATAGAGGGATTTACAGGCACATATGCATGAGTCGTTTACCAGAAGGGGGCAACTGGGGGTTCCCCACAGGGGATTGTTTTGCGGGAACAGTGGACAAATTCCATCAGGTTAGGAGGTACTTTACACAATACCCTGCTGCAGAGGGTATGGGAGCTGATGGCCTGGTCATGCCATGGAGCTTGCTGGACCCGGCAGAGGGTACACCCTTGTTATGGGTCTTCCCACCAAGGGAGCGCGTTAGGGAAGTGATAGGCAAGATAGCACAGGAGAGGAAAAACTGCATCCTGGTGGTCTGCAACATGCCAGCCAGGTGGAAAGACTGGCTGCTGCACCTGCCGGTTAAGGCAGAAACCACTGTTCCTCCTAGGAAACACATGTTCGTACTGGGTTCACGATTCCCACCCAGCATGCTGAAGGATGGGGATTATCAGTGCCACCTGACCTGCAGTCTGATATGGTTCGAGCCGCCTGTGAGGCCAGCTCATGCGGGAGAGGGGGGAAAGAGGAAGCGCAGACAGGCCTGAGCAGGGTCAGGCCAGGCGAGCTCTTTTGTTAGGGCGCTTCCCTTTGGGCAACTTGGAGGGCAGGTGGCGGTTAGGGTCGATGTAGCGCTTGGTCACGTTGGGGGTCTTGATCTGGGCAAGAAGACCGAGAGCTTCCAGGGACTGCCCTTGCTGGTCATGGTGCTGCAGTGCACCACGCCTGCTCCCGTGGAGGGTAGCATGGTAAGGGATGTTGGCAGCTGTAAAATGGGTGTCGATGTCGTCTTCAAAGGTGTACAATTCTGAGCGTGGCGTTTCCTGTATGACCCGGCACGAGGGTGTTTAGCCCGGCGACACTCTTGTTGTATGTCGAGTAACAAGCAGTGGCGACTGTGAATGAGATGACTTGACTAGCAACAGTTAAATGACAAACACCCGAAGTGCTTTTGATGTCCCAATCAAGTCTTACAATGCTTATTGCTCTCTCTCATCACTCAGCAATTCAAACTACTCTATCTACGAAGTTACTGATAGTCTGCATTACCGATGTCCGATGAGCTAAAACATTAGCACCTTTCTATTACACATTATCTAGACCCTTTCCTAATCCATTGTTCTTGTGTATGTGATGTCCTGACAACAGTTTACCTGTATGTCCCGGCACGAGGGTGTTTAGCCCGGCGACACTCTTGTTGTATGTCGAGTACCAAGCAGTGGCGACTGTGAATGAGATGACTTGACTGGCAACAGTTAAATGACAAACACCCGAAGTGCTTTTGATGTCCCAATCAAGTGCCTCATTCCTTCGAGCCAGGAGCATATAGCCTTTCGAGCAAACCGTGTCTGATTACCTCATCCTCCCTTATCAACGTAAAATTGGTCTAGATTGGTTCTGGCAGAACTTCTAGGTTCTGCCACCTATTACTCATTCTAATAAATGTTCTCACTGGTAATTGGAGCTGATCTGGCCACCATTACTCTTCTGAGGGAAAGGCACCAAAATGTTCTTTCACTATTATAACACTTCCCCTTGCCTTTTCCTCACAAAAACTTGGCCAAACCCAGAGCCTCACGATGTCCTTGAAATACCTGCCTTGTTAAAGGCTTTGTGAATATATCCGCCACATTCCTTGCAGAAGGAACGTATTTCACATCAACTTGACCCAATGCAATAGCTTCCCGCGCAAAGTGGAAGCTGATAGCAATATGCTTAGTATGCTTAGAGAACACTGGATTTCTGAGATGATTGATGCATCCCTGATTATCACAGTGAATTTTGACAATCCATGGGGAAATCCACATTTCCTCAAGGAATCCCTTCATCCAATTGGCCTCTTTGACAGCTGCACTTGCCGCCATGAACTCAGCTTCTACAGTGGATGTGGCAACTGCAGACTGCTTCTTGCTCCCCCAAACTACAGCTCCACCAAACACTCGGATGACATACCCTGTAGTGGAAAACCGATGATCTTGGTCCCCACCATAATCTGCATCAACAAAACCCTCAAGCTCTGTGTCCTTCCCTCCAAGGACCAAAATGAGATCTCTGGTTGCCTTCAGATAGTTCAACACTCTGATGGCTTCATTCCAGTGAGCAGTGGGTAATCCTGTACCTGGAAAGCACTCCCACAGCCTGTGAAATATCAGGCCTAGTGGTATTTGCAATGTACAACAGTGACCCAACCAGTTCACAGTACATGTGTCCTGGTGGCAGGGGGCTCCGAGCACCAATGCTGTCACTGTTGTCCTTGGACATAGGCCTCTGTGTGGCTACAAAATCTTTGGTCATAGGGGTGTCGGGCCCCACAGACTCCAGATCCAGCCCAAATTTCTCAACTAGTGCATCAATCTTAGGGATGCAGCTTAATGAAATTAGCCCTTTATCCCTATCTCTCATCACTTGACAGCCCAAGAAATCTTTTACCTCTCCTAAATCATGAATGGTGAATTCTTGCTTGAGTAAACCCTTCACTCTCTCAATCTCTCCCATGCCTTTGGAAACTATCAGCAGATCATCTACATAAATCAACACAAATGACTTTCCTCCATCTACTGAACACTTCACATAGACACCAGCATCACTCTTGCACACTTCATAGCCCATGGTATGCAGCTTCTCATTAAGGGTCTTATGCCATGCCCTTGGAGCTTGCTTCAGGCCATACAATGCCTTCTTCAAGCGACAGCGTTACATCCCCATTTTCAAACCCAGGAGGTTGTGTGACATAAATCTCCTCCTCTAATTCCCCATTCAGGAAAGCAGTCTTGACATCCACCTGGTGAATTTCAAGACCCTCTTGTGCAGCCACTGACAGTAATGCTCTCCTGGATCCATAACTGCTAGTTGGGGCAAAGACTTCCATGACATCTACTCCAGGAATTTGCCTGCATCCTTGAGCTACCAGCCTAGCCTTGAACCTCAGCACATTACCATGGGCATCCATTTTCACTGAAAAGATCCAATGAACTGGAATTACTTTATGGCCACGAGGTCTAGGGACATACTCCATGACCTCGTGGGCATCCAAAGAATTCTGCTCCTCTTGCATAGCAGCCTTCCAATATTCCCACTGAGGGGACTTCTGTGCCTCCTTCAAACTGGAAGGCACACTAATTTTCCCAAACAGCACCCCTGTGTGCTTCCCCTGATCTGGCTTGCTCTCACTCTCTCTTTCACCCACTACTCTTTCGCTGAATGTCGCCGCACTGCACATGGGTGCAGTTTGCGAGGATTCTGACTTTCCTCGCTGCTCTCTCTCTCTCTCTCTGAGACTCACAGTTTGCCCTTTCGAGCTTACTGCTTCGCACTCTCACATCATCCTCCCAGACACAGGTATCTCTCGGAAAGCTCTTGTGATTGGGCAAATTCTCACACTGTCCAAGCTTTCGATTCACCTCCTCATCCACACTCTTACATGACTGACGTGCTTCAGCCTCGTCAGAGCTCTCACAGGCAATTGAACCACTCTGCACAGCTCGGACACTTGGTTTGTCTTGGTGTTGTGCCCATGTCTCTCTCTCTCTCTGTCTGCTCCCCACCAAACATGAGCGCTGGGGCGCAGGCCTAGCAGCACGCTCACAAGCATAGCCCACACTTGTGTGGCTGGCACCACATTGTCTTTGGGCATTACAGATAGAGCTCACATCTCTAACAGTTCCCTCAGGCACTGAACAGGTCCCACCCATGCATCTCAGCTCGCTTGGACCATTTTCAGTCTGATCAGAGACTGTCCCCCTCTCTTCACTCACAATTGAAACAGGTCTCTCTTGCACCTGACTCAAATCCTGCACTTCCCCTGGTCCCTGTGACTTAGTGTCACCATCAGTCAACCCCTCTCTCTCACAACTCTCTCCCCTATCCTGTGCCAGCAAGATTTCTCGAGCAACAGCTCGTTGCTCATAGCGTTGAGCCCGAGACAGTCCATCCAGAGGAGGATTTGCAGTAGCGGGAGGAGTATTCCGGAGTGACTGCTGTGCTCGCTCCAAGGTCCGTTGATGCTGCCCACTGTCAGAGCTTCCTCGCGCAAGTTGCTGAAGTGTATCCAGTACCCCGGACTGGTCCAGATCCAGCTGAAGTGGTTCCTCACTTGGTCCAGGAACAATTTCTGGAGTGCCCTCCTCTTGGCAAGGCTTCCCCTGACATGCAGGCTCGGTTGCAGCCTGATCAGGGGGTCCTGGGAGGGTGCTGTCAGGTCTGCTGCTGGGGCAGGGAGCGCTGACAGCCTGATTCCGAGTGCTGCACTGAGGTGAGGAAGCTGCCGGGTTGCTGTGGTGCTGTTGGGCTAGCAAACCTTCCGGATATGAGAAATGCTGTGGCTGGTCAAGGAGAGTGGACATTCCCACCCGAGAGGCTCCTCGGATGTGTTCCACAAATTGGACATCTCTGCTCTCTCTCCAGACTCCCCCCCCCAGATAGATACGATATGCCTTGGACACTGGGGAATAACCAGTGAACATGCCAGGCACAGCCTTTGGTGCAAATACCCCCCTCTGCTGATCAGGCACATGCACAAATGCCAGGCATCCCCAAGTACGAAGAAGTGAACATTTGGCTTGTATCCCATGAATAATTCACAAGGAGTGAGAGGCCTGCCTGTAGTGGGTCCCATGTTCAGGAGGATGCAGGCTGTTTCTAGGGCCTCTTTCCACATGACTGGACTGGCACTTGCAAAATTGAGGAGGGTTCTGGTTCGCTCCTTCAAGGTCCTGTTGGCTCGCTCTGCTATCCCGTTCTGCTGAGGAGTGTAGGGTGCAGACATCTCCAGCTTAGTGCCCTGAGACGCACAGAACTCCTTGAATCTGGAATTAATAAATTCTGTGCCTCTGTCACACCGAATGCACTTGACAGTGGTCCCTCTTTCTGTCTGCCAAAATAGAATCAGGTCCCGGACAACTGAGGCAATTACATCCTTTGACTTTACTGGTAGGACAGCTTTCCATCCAGACGCCTCATCAGCTACAGTCACCCAAAAGCGTTCCCCAGAGATTGCTGCTGGTGAAATGGGGCCCACAGTGTCAATATGGATTCTGTCAAGGGGATTTATTGCAGGCCTGGAACTTTCACCAAAGGGAGGGCGGGTGTGCTTCCCCTCAATACACGCTTCACAATACTTTGGACAGTTCTCACATGTTGACAGGGAAGTATCAATGCCTGTGACCAGCTGTTCGTTGCTCAGGCGCTGCATCCATGGATCACCCGGATGTCCCATTCTGCTGTGCCACAGAAATCGTTTCGCACAGTCATGCTGCAGGTTTTTCTTGGATTTGTTCTTCCCTGCAGCTGCCACTGGTAACAAACGTTGCACTGGGGGAACAGATAAGCAGTCATGTACATAATAAAGACCTTTTTCTGCTCTGATGGGCATCTTCCAGCCATTCGGGCCAGAGACTGTGGTAAATGCACCCATGCTGTCTGTGGTAAAGCTGGCTCCATCACGAAGGGCAGCAGAAACAGACAAGATGTTCATCGTTGCAGAGGGAACACACTGAACATGATGCAGCCACAGCGGGATAGATTGCTGGTTCAATAGACAGATTGATCCAGTGGCAGTAATTCCTCCTGTTGCATCAGACGTGGCCAGCTGCAGAGGGATGGGAGGAGCATGTACTGTGGGAGCATGCAGCAGTGACAGATCATTGACAAGATGGACTGACGCTCCACTGTCTACCAACCAGGACTGTTTGGATATTCTCCCCTTGCATGGTTTGAGAACATTATAGGATACCACGTGTGGCATACCTTCTGGCGGGGGAGAAGGTGGACCAGGTGGAGGATGCAGCAGTGGGAACGCTCCCGCTGCAGGGAAGACATGCTGGACTGCTGGTGGGGGCTGGGGTCCTCAAGGAAACTGACCTTGGGGCCACATGCCTGCCAGTTGCTGCACTGCTGCTACCACATTCCTCTGGGTTTCTGCGTCCCTCTGTCTCTTGTGGCAGTCTCTCCAGAAGTGCCCCTTTTTGTGGCAGTAGTTGCACGTACCACGTACCTCCACCTTGGCCTCTGTGTCTGCATGGCTGTCTGGTCTGAGTCACGCACATGCAGTAGGGGCAGGGACTGCTGCAGCCAGCATTGGCTGTGCTGTCATGACCGCTGCAGGCAGATCTGGGTCATCATTATAGCCCGTTGCTTCTGCTGTGGTGGAGATGAGGTCTGCCAGCTGGTTCAGGGGATAAGCCACGGCTGTAGGCAGTAGTCCAGGGGAGTTGGCAGCTGCAGGCAGGCCCTGCACAATCTGTGTGGCCACGTGCCCATCCAGGAGATCATGACCATTTCTCTTCAAGCAACCTTTCAGATTGATCATCCTATTGACGTACTGGGAAATTGTTTCACCTTGTTTCATGCCACGGGACATCTCCTTTAGCCAGTCAGCATTAGCCTGAGGATTGTAGCCTCCCACAAACTTCCTACAAATATGCACATATGCATCATATGCGATGGTTTACTTGACAGCTCCCCAACCAGTCTTCAGGAACTGATTCATACAGTAACAACAATGCTGCAGCATTATGAGTAGTCCCAGGCATAGCTTCTTGGATGGCAGGCAAAGAACCCTTTGCATCATTGGCTGCAGTGAAAGCATTGTCCCACACCACAAAGTTCTGGCCTTTACGTTGCAGTTTTATATGGACTTTGACCTGTGTGGCAATGACCTTGGGAAGGGTGTCTCCTTCCCCCCTTGAGGTACTGGGAGTGCATGGTTCCCTGGTAGGAGTTGATGTAGACTCCTCTCCTGCTGACTTGGATTCAGAGCTGGTGCTGGTACCCTTCTTCTTCATGCTGTTTGGTACTGGTCAGTCGTCGCTCCTTTCTGACAGTCTGGAGTCTCCGTCCTCGTCCTCACTGTCGTCCTCTGTGACCCACTCGTCCACGTGGAATTCGCCCTCGCCGCAGAGAATTAGACTGTCAATGAAGTCGTCTCCCAGGCTGCTCAAAGCTAGCTCAATGGCTGCGTAGGCTGCCTTCTCTGTCCAATAAGTTTCGTGTGACGGTCCTCCCGTTTGCTGTAGGCACCTCTCAAAAATTGCTCGTGTTAGATATCCAGGCTCTCCGTTGATGAATGAGATTTCCCACACAGTGAATTTATAGGCTGGATATATCGGGAAGCGTTCTCGGAACCACCGAGGAGGCGTGAGTGCTCCCCGTCCGTGAGCTTCGTTGACGAAGTCCTTTACCAGGAATGCTCGTTCTTCTATCGTTCGTGGTCCTTTCTCTCCTCCTGCCTTTCTTCGCTCGTTATATGTTGGAGGAGGAGGTGGAGGCGGAGGAGGTCTACGTCCGCCCGTGCTCATGCGTCCGGTTGGTCTCTTTCGCGCCATAGCAGAATACTTTGCCCGAGTCATACATTTTACATGCCCCCGCAGAAGAGTCGTGGGCCCATAACCTGTAAACTTCTGAGTTCGGCGTTTCCTGTATGACCCGGCACGAGGGTGTTTAGTCCGGCGACACTCTTGTTGTATGTCGGTTAACAAGCAGTGGCGACTGTGAGTGAGATGACTTGACTGGCAACAGTTAAACGACAAACACCCGAAGTGCTTTTGATGTCCCAATCAAGTCTTACAATGCTTATTGCTTTCTCTCATCACTCAGCAATTCAAACTACTCTATCTACGAAGTTACTGATAGTCTGCATTACCGATGTCCGATGAGCTAAAACATTAGCACCTTTCTAATACACATTATCTAGACCCTTTCCTAATCCATTGTTCTTGTGCACGTAATGTCCTGACAACAGTTTACCTGTATGACCCGGCACGAGGGTGTTTAGTCCGGCGACACTCTTGTTGTATGTCGGTTAACAAGCAGTGGCGACTGTGAGTGAGATGACTTGACTGGCAACAGTTAAACGACAAACACCCGAAGTGCTTTTGATGTCCCAATCAAGTGCCTCATTCCTTCGAGCCAGGAGCATATAGCCTTTCGAAAGGCTGTATGCTCCTGGCCTACCTCATCCTCCCTCATCCTCCCTCATCAACGTAAAATTGGTCTAGATTGGTTCTGGCAGAATTCCTAGGTTCTGCCACCTATTACTCATTCTAATGAATGTTCTCACTGGTAATTGGAGCTGATCTGGCCACCATTACTCTTCTGAGGGAAAGGCACCAAAATGTTCTTTCACTATTATAACAGTTGTGCATACAAGGGACACCGTCCCACAGAGCTCAGTGGATAGGCCGGAAGACCTGATAGAGAGGGGAGGGAGGGAGAGAGAGAGAGAGAGAGAGAGAGAGAGAGAGAGAGAGAGAGAGAGAGAGAGAGAGAGAGAGAGAGAGAGAGAGAGAGAGAGAGAGAGAGAGAGAGAGAGAGAGAGAGAGAGAGAGAGAGAGAGAGAGAGAGAGAGAGAGAGAGAGAGAGAGAGAGAGAGAGAGAGAGGGGGGGAGATATATATATCACTGGCAGAACGAAATTGGTCCCACTTCGATCCCAGTTCGGTCCCTAGGTCCCACTTCGATCCCACTTCGATCCCTGGCAGCTGTCGGGAGATCCCACTTCGTTCCCACTTGGCGGTGGGATTCTGTGGTCGAATCCCAGTTCGATCCCACCTCTTCACATCGATCTCACATTGATCCCAGATTGATCACCCCCCCTCCTTGTACCAAGGAAAGTACCAAAGGATGGATGTCTGGCACCTCAGATTGTTTTGGCCAGGGTTCACAACCAAAGGATGGATGTCTAGACAGATCTGGCACCTCAGATTGTGTTGGCCAGGGTTCACAACCATCTGTAAGTGAGGACAATGCATGCCCAATTGTTTTACCAACCCCCCCCCCCCCACACACACCCACACACACACACACACACACACACACTCACACACACACACACACACACACACACACACACACACATGCAGCAACACACACACACACACACACACACACGCACACACACACACACACACACACCACGCACACACACACACACACACACACACACACACACACACACACACACACACACACACACACACACATTCAGTCAACCCCAAGAGTTTGAGTGGGGGTTGGAGGCAGCGGGATCAGCTGTAAAGACAATCGTAAGCTTACAATGTACTGCTACTGTTGCTGCTTCTACTTCTACCATCACCACCACCTACCACTACTACTACTACCACCAGTACTACTACTAGAGCTACTTCTTGTAGTGGTAGTATACTACCACCAGTACTACTAGTACCTACTACTACTAATGCTATTGCTGCTGTTACCGTTCTACCTATTCACAAAAGTTCTGGTTATAATCTAAGTTTACTGGCCAGACTGCAGATTATTATGTCTAGTATTATCAGAGTCCACACCTTCACCTTGCAGAGGCTTCTAAGCTAATATGTCTGTGTCGATTCTAATGCCCGAAAAGTGTTTCTGTGTCCATAGATGGCAGAGGCAGGGTCAGGGCCAACCCCTTGCCTTTCCACATCCAGTGTTTTCTAGGAGCCCACACAGCTGGAAATCACCCTCCTTGCAAAAAGCTGCGCGAAATGTGCGCTAAGTAGAATAGGCTGTAGTCTATGACAACATGCTGCAACTCCTGCGCTGCGCTGCGCTGACATATGAAACTGTTGGTACTTCAACTCTGAAGACTGTCTGAGAGTCTGCGCTCAGACATGATTGCTCATTGCAATTACTTCCAACAGCACATACATGTTCACACTGCCTTCACCTTGTTCAATGCACCGTGAGCATGTGCTACATGAGAGGCCTCGTGTACGACAGGTACAGCAGGTCTGAGGCAGGTGGAGTTTGTGGGAACTTCTACCGGACTTCAAGCCCCAGACATGTTGCCAAACGGCACAAACCAAATATGATCACTCCCTTCAGGCTTGGCTGAAATAACTCTACCCAGCATGTCATTGAACATGACAGCATAGTGCTCGTACTGCACATCAGTTCTCAAGTGCGCTCT
>MVGU01001740.1:20000-47822 GCA_002005505.1 Botryococcus braunii
CAGTGGGAGAACGGCGACAAGATGTGTACGGTGGTTTTGCCCGTTGGGTATGGCGACCCACATGCCCTGGTCCCGTCGACTTCTGAGATAAAAATAGAAGGCTCACATGAAGCTCCCGGGTGCGCGCTGCTCGCTGCATGCATTCAAACATGTGTTCAAGCATCAGGTGCCCTATAAACATCAGGTTCATAGTTATGACAGATACTATGTTCACCATATACTATGTTCACATTTAAGATGATTATTGATGTTTTGGAACATCTGTTTTCGACAATTCTAGAACGATGCAGCCCTAGCCTGTAAGCTTTGAGCACATGGTAGTTAAATGGAATCTGTCATTTGCAGGGTTTCAACCGCCGAGCCAAGCCAAGCCAAGCTACTCCTGTACTACAAATGAAAAACTTTCAAAGGTACGGTACTTTCAGCAAACTTCCCAATCTTGTTAATTTGTAGGAGATGCATGCACCCTGTGGGCTGGTGGGACCATGTTTTATGCACACAAACTGTACACTACTGTTCCAGCACAAGACACATGCAAGGAGTTGCCCATCGGTACCGGTACCGCATCTGCGCACGCATACAACTGCAGTTGTACTTTACTAGTAGTTTACTAGTAGTAGTAGTTTACTAGTAAAGTACAACTGCAGTTGTATGCGTGCGCAGATGCGGTACCGGTACCGATGGGCAACTCCTTGCATGTGTCTTGTGCTGGAACACACCATGCAATAACCCATGGGCCTCATAACATGCGCGCGCGCGCGCGCACACACACACACACACACACACACACACACACACACACACGTGGACATTGACACTCGGACACAAACACACACCCCCCCCCCCCAACATACACACACACTGACCCTGAACAGTACTCTGCACACTGACCCTCACGCGCACACGCCTTCGTGCGTGAGAGGTCATTAATGTTTATAAAAATTATAATATTAATAGTAATATTACAAGACACGATGAAACAATTCAGCTTCTGAGCTGATCTCTGTCATCAAGTCTTGTACAATCGCCCAGCATAACATGTGACAATACAACTAACCTTGTCTTCATAAATACACAAAATTCCTGAACTTGGGAAGGGTATGCATACGATTGTGAAGCGGTTAATGTTAACATGGATTGGGATGGGGCGGATTTGCAGTAACAATGCACTCTGAGTGCTTCTGGATTCTGAAGAGGAGTACTGCATCGGTACTCCATATGGGTACTGTGAACAAGCCATCTGGATTCCGCTGTGCCGTCGACGTAGGACTGCGTCAGCCAAATTAGGGCCTACCCTGCAGGGTGTTGTAGGCACATGAGTACCACCGACAGGGTTTCGTGCCACCCTCTTGTCGCAGGGGTCAGATTCAGTATGCTTATATAAACATATATGCACACCATTGTGAGAATTGGGACTCCCTGGCCAGGACAAGGTTGTGGGTATTAGTGCTCACAATTGCTTTGGGTCTTGACACTTATTTCATCATTCTGCAGTATCCTTGGTCAGGCCAAGGTTGTGGGTATTAGTGTTCATTGCTACAGTGAACACTAATGTGCACGATGAACTGCTCAGACGATTCAGGAACAGTATATATACCAGTAGTAGCTAGCTTGGTATACCAAGCAAGGTAATACGTATAAGCTCCAATATTCTGTAATATTCTGGATATTCTGTAATATTCTGGATCTCTCTGAGACTTCCCATGTCCATCCCATGCTCAGTTGGATCATCCCAAATGAATCACACTTTGATCCCACCTGTATCTCACTTTGGTCCCAGCAAACTTGTGGGATCAACTTGGGATCAAGAAAACAGTTCCCACTTTGATCCCACCTGTATCTCACTTTGATCCCAGCAAACATGTGGGATCAACTTGGGATCAAGAAAACAGTTCCCACTTTGATCCCAGCAAACGTGTGGGATCAACTTGGGATCAAGTAAAACAGTTCCCACTTTGATCCCACTTTGATCCCAGCAAACGTGTGGGATTAATTTGGGATCAAGTAAAACAGTTCCCACTTTGATCCCACCTGAATCCCACTTTGATCCCAGCAAACATGTGGGATCAACTTGGGATCAAGCAAAACAGTTCCCACTTTGATCCCAGATTGATCCCGGATCAAAGTGGGATCAAGAAAATCGATCCCAAAACGTTTCAAAACGGACATTTTGATCCCACTTTGATCCCACAACTGAAATCCCAGATTGATCCCAGATGGATCCCAGATTGATCACCTCCGATCCCACATTGATCCCGGGAATTTTCGCACTTGGGGGATCGAAGTGGGATCGAAGTGGGACCAAATGCAATAGTGGGATCGAAGTGGGATCGATTTCGTTCTGCCATATATATAGCCACATAATAGTACACAGAATATGAACCCCGACGTCGGCGCCACACCCTCATCGATTACCGTTTTATGTGATGGCAAACCTATTGAGGTTTTTTAGCGTAATGGCATCATCAAAACAGAATTTGTAGAATTGGAATTGGTATAAAAATCCCTGTAACTCACACTCTTCTGAGTAAGTGAACTGTGCCCAAGTGAAGCTTGTATAAGTGGACGAAACACGACCAAGCAAACGGGACAGGAGCTTGATAAGGGAACTCAAGACTTGTTACAATAAAAACTAATCTAATGATGTTGCAATTACCTGTAACTCACACTCTTCTGAGTAAGTGAACTGTGCCCAAGTGAAGCTTGTATAAGTGGACGAAACACGACCAAGCAAACGGGACAGGAGCTTGATAAGGGAACTCAAGACTGTCTGATCCCTTTGGACACTTCCTATTTATACTAACTAAGAAGACTATTCATTTATTAGCCTCCTGACAGGTTTGCAACTCCAGATCTTAAAGAGTACGGGCACGATCAAGTTTGCATGCCTCAGCACTGGAATTTCAATGTACCTCATGACTCGACATGATCGTCGATGAATAGTACGAATCTCGGTCGATGCTAATCTCGAATCTGAAAGACTCGGAACTTTAACTCACCACCGAGATAAACCTCGAATCAGACACCAAGTACCGCAGGACTTAAAGTCTCACGATCGATAAGATCCGGGCTGAGTGTACCCTACTAGAAAACTCCGGAAAAACAGCCGAAGTTTGTACCATGACCCCTATAAACCACTATGAGTGTCCTTTATCCTTAAAGTACCATACAGTACGTACACACCCAAGTGAGATATGACTATACTTTAATGTTTATGAGCATTCTTAATATTATAAACCCTTGAAATGTATTGATGTGGCTCACAAACATGCTAAGATGATATGACCCAACATGTGGAAGAAATACCTAAGGTATACATGTTAGTGTCCATTTTTCTAACACCTCCCCTCATGTGTAGGGAGAAACATCTCTAAAATTGCTTGAAAAACTAGGTCACAAATTTATTTAAGACCTGCCATTGCTCTAAGCTTGGCAAAAGTGACCTTTGAAAGTACCTTGGTGAAGAAATCAGCAATATTCTCACTGGTAGCCACATACTTTGGCTCAATTGCTCCATTCTCCACCTCATCTCTGACCCTGTGGTACCTTACAGCAATGTGTTTAGTCCTGGATGAAATGGGAATCCCCTTCACATTAGCAAGGGCCCCAGTATTGTCAGTGTAAACCACAATACTACCAGGATTTTCACCAAAGTCAGTAATCAACTTGGTGAACCACAGTGCCTCCTGAACTCCAGTGCACAAGGAGATAAACTCAGCTTCAACAGTAGACAAAGCAACTATTGGTTGCAACTTGCTACCCCATGAAACTGTAGCTGACCCAGACATGAAAACAAACCCAGAGGTGGACTTTCTACCATCCAAATCCCCTGCATAATCTGAGTCAACAAAGGCAATAAAACCTTTGTCACTCTTCTCCCACACAAGCCCCAAATTCTTAGTACCAGCAAGATATTTTAAAACATGCATGCCAGCACTGAGATGTGTATTTGAAGGGGCATTTGCAAAACGTGCAAGAACACCAGTAGCATATGACAGATCAGGCCTAATTGTGTTGGCCAAATATAAAATGCCCCCCACAAGTTCCCTGTACCTGTTGTCTTTAGGCAAGGGATCCCCTGAATTCTTCTGCAACTTGAATGAATTATCCAGGGGTGTAGCCTTGGGGTTGCAGCCTGTCATGCCAAAGCTGTCCAAAATGTCAGTGATTAGCTTCGCATTAGATAACTTCACTGACTTTAGACTGCCATCTAAATACCTTTCAAAGGTAATCTGCATACCCAAAAAGTGTCTGGCCTCCCCTAAATCCTTCACTGCAAACTTACTGCCAAGGAGAGACTTCACTTCAGAGATACATTTGGGGTCCTGAGAAACTATGAGAATATCATCCACATATAAAAGTAGATAAACAGTCTCAGAACTACCTCTCTGCAGTATAAATAAAGATGGATCTGCATCAGAAATGACAAAACCAGCAGATTTTAGAAAACTGCTGATAGTGACATACCAGGCCCTAGGAGCCTGTTTAAGCCCATACAAGGCTTTGTGCAACCTGCAGACAGTGTTAGGCCCACCAATGTGAAACCCTTCTGGCTGCTGAATGAAGACCTTCTCTTCAAGGTCTCCATGCAAAAATGCAGTGCTCACATCCATTTGATGGACCTGCATGTTTCTCTCAACTGCTTTAGACAGCACATATCTTAGAGTTGAGTGTTTGGAGACTGGTGCATACACTTCAGTGTAATCAACACCATAAATTTGTTTAAAGCCTTTTGCCACAAGCCTAGCCTTAAACCTCTCAATCTCTCCAGTTTCAGAAAGTTTTACCTTGTAAACCCACTTAACTGGAAGAGCCTTCTTTTTGGTTTTGTCATCAACCACAACATATGACCAGGTCCCTAGTGCTTTCAATGAGTTCATCTCTTCTTTCATTGCACTGACCCATTTGTCACTCTCAGGTGAATTAATTGCATCTATATACCTTGCTGGTTCAATTATAAGTGTGTCCTTTTGCACTTGCACATAACCACTGAAAATTTCTACTGAATTTGTTTCATTTTGGAGTACTGTGTTCCTAACTCTATCAGGATATCTACCCCCAAAGAGACCAGCAGGTGAGTGTGAGACCCCAGCACCTAGAAAATCAAACTCAACAGGCTCATGTTGGACATCAGGAGCCTCATTAACTATACCTTGTTGGAGGACCACTTGTGGAACATCCTGAACGGGACGCGGGTCCGAGCCATGGGATTCAGGGCCTGCAATGTCCTGATTTTCCCCAAGGTTAGTGTTTTCTTGACTTATAAGCTTAGCCCTTTCAAGGTTTAGCTGATCAAACCTTATGACACTTGGATCAGTGTCCAAAGGGTCTAAAGAAACAGGAGACAAGTCTTCAGAAGTTTCATGCACATCTTCCCCAATGATTGCAGTTTCAGAATCTTCAGGAGAATCCTCTTCATCATTCACCACATCAAGGAGATCAGGCATTTCATCATCATCAGACAAGGCCTCCTCAAACTTGACAAATTGTCTTGCACACACTGTGACTTTGGAATCCATGAGGACACGATAATTCTTGCTGTGCCCATCATAGCCCAAGAAAATACCCTCCTTACTGACAGGGCTAAATTTACCATCCCTTTTGGACTTTTCAATCATGACATGACACTTGCTCCCAAAAACACGTAAGTGACTGACATCAGGAACAGTGCCAAACCACATCTCAAATGGGGTCTTATCATGATTTGAAACTGCAGACAAATTCCTAACATAGTTTGCAGTTAAGAGAGAGTCACCCCAATATTCTGGAGGTAGGCTCGAGGCAGTCAGCATGGCTCTGGCTTTCTCCTGCAGAGTCCTGTTCAGCCTCTCAATTTTCCCATTTTGTTGGTGTGCATATGGTGCAGTCTTTTGGTGGACTGCACCATTTTTCCTGCAGAACTTTTCTAGACCTGAAAACTCAGTACCATTGTCTGTCCTGATGAACTTAACCTTGCACTCATGCTGGGTCTGCCACTCAGTCAACAAATTAATTGCCTCTCTTGATGCATCTGCCTTTGACTTGAGTAGAATGGTTGCTGACATCTCAGAAAATTCATCTAAGACATTAAGTGCATATTTCTCATCATCATAAGTTTCTGGTGAGACTGGGCCCATAAGGTCCATATGCACAACTTCTAATTTACTAGTGCAAGCAGTGCCTGTTGGTTTAAAAGGCTGCACAGTTTGTTTCCCATGCAAGCAGGCACTGCAGACACCTCTCGTACCAATAGAACTTGAGAAATCAGAAGAGGGGAGTTTCATTCCCTTGACCATTTTTCCCTTCATCATTCTTACCATGTAGGCTGGAGACAAGTGCCCCAGCCTCTGATGCCACAGGTCTGCATCCCTGTGAAGCACCTGAACATTGCATGCCTCCACAAACTTAGTTTCTGGATGAAAAGAAACATGCTTGTCTGGTAGAGCTAAGTCCACCAGCCACTGATAGGGGAAAGCATGCTCAGCATTTCCCAAATGGTACCCATTAGAATCTGTGAGATAACACTCTATCCCCATGATATTGACATTAATACCATCTAAATATGCCTTGCCCACTGATAGAAGATACTTCTTGCTAGAGGGAACATGCTTGACATTATGCAAGAACAAGGAACTGCCAGACTCAAGGAACACTTGCATGGAACCTTCTCCTACAATTTCCTCAGACTTGCCATTTGCCACAATCAGACGTTGTGGCACATCAAACTTGACATAATCTATCATGTTTTCACTTGTAGGTGAAATATGATCAGTTGACCCTGAATCTATAAGCCAAGCAGGAAGAGAAGGTTGGGAGATTACTGTATCCCTTTGCACACAGTTAGTTTGTGCCCTCCTCTCCTGTGCTGCAAGCTTAGGACACGTTGCTTTGATGTGTCCTGGATTCCTGCAGTACTGGCAAATTAGTACAGGCCTTCCCTGCTGTTGAAATGCAGGTTGCCCTGTCCCTGAATTTTCACGGTTAGTATTTTTAGGCACTTCTGCCTGGTGAGCACCTGAACCAGCCCCACCTGAACCACCTTGCCTGCCTGCAGGCTGACCACCCCCACCTTGATTCCTATAAGGTTTGGGATGTGAGGTGTTTGGAGTATTATATGGCTTCTTTGCTTGAAGGTCCATATATGTTAACTCAAGAACATGCTGGAGTTGGTGTACATTTGGATAGTTGTTGCACACAGACAGCTGTAAACGCCTATCTACCTCATACTCTTCAGTGAGGCCTTCAATTATCATAGAGCATTGACAAACCTCAGAACACTGCTCTCCTAGTGATTTGAGGTTGTTTGCAATTTTTCTGCACCTTAACACGTAGTCAGATGGTTTTTCACCTGGCTTCATGGCAAATAACTTTTGCTCCCTGTGGAGGCTCATCAGCCTAGCTGCTGCTCTAGCGTTAAACACCTGCAGCAGCTTGTTCCACATATGGTAAGCACTTGTCAAGTCAGTAATCTGAACAGAATACTGCTCAGTACATGCTTGAGTGATAATGGTTTGAGCCTTGAAATCATCATAAGCTCCCTGATAATCATCATGAACACAGTAATTGACATTCATTTCCCACAACATAGCATACACTTGCTTTGTCCATGTTAACCAATTTGTATCATTCAGCTTGACTAACTCTATCTTTGGAGTGAACTTCTGATGGGAAGAGAACGAAGGACCAGTGGTTGGATTTATATTGGGTAGACCAGGAATACCTACGTTTGCAAATTGACCTTGCCCAGAACTATATGGTGGCCCCTGACTATAAGGAGGACCACCCCAACCACCACCACCTGGTCCACCAGGACCGCCTGGACCACCAGGACCGCCTGGTCCTCCAGGACCACCAGGACCACCCCCACCAAAGCCACCAGGAACATTCCCACCAGAGCCCGGATATACAGGGTATTGCGGGTAGTTGCCTGAGACTGGTGGAGGATGCCAAGTCGAGCTTGCTCCTCCAGGGGGACCCCCACTGTATGGTGGCCCACCTCCAGGAGGTCCACTGCCTGAGCTGTATGGGTAGCCACCACCAGGAGGGCCTCCAGCTGGAATTGCTGAAGCTGACGTTGACACTCCAAAGTTGGATGGTACCTGCACACTAGCTGGCTGCACCAAGGTTGGATTAGAAATTTGGTTCAGCGTTGAGGCAGGTAGTGAAATGGGGATCATGCCCCCAGTAGCCAGTGGTAGATAAACAGTTGCCTGTGCACTAGCTACTGATGTTGCTGGAACTATTGCGCCACTAGTAATAACTGGAACGCTAGCTGGCTGGACTGTCACAGCAGGATATTGCGAAACGGGTACTTGTAAAGGACCACTGGTAAGTGTCCTGGACCCTGAAACTGCAGACTGTGAAGGTCTGCGCAGAACCCTAGGTGCGCTTGAAACAGGAACAGGATTAATCCTGACTGCTCTTCTGACACTGCTAGGATCTAAAGGAAGGTTGGAAGGCATACCACTAGGAGGAGAGATGCCTGAGCTTACAGCAGGAGCAGATACAGCTAGAGGTTGACCAGCAGGATCAGCAGGAAGAGACTCAGAGTGATCATAATCCCCGTATAGATACTCATCACTTACCTCCCCTGCGTGGCGCCCCTCAGCTTCACTGTCCTCCGTTGAGCTGTTGGCACCTGCACCTGCACTAGAGGTGTAGCCCCTTGAGTAAGATTGTTCGAAACTTTCATTGTTATAAACAGTTGAGGGATCATCCTCAATCATGATTGGTACTTCATATGATTCTTCAGGATTAGCATAGGGTGGCACAGTATATGTACCACTCATTGCTTGAAAATAATGTAGTCAGCACAAACTCTAACAAGTAGAGCTCTCCAGCGACCACCCCAGCCTTCACAAGGGAAAGCTGCCTTCACCAATAACCAACTTCTCTCCCACTGCCTTAGCCACAAGGGCTTAGACAATCGAGAAGTCCAACCAGAGTAACCCACCAGAAGACAACAAAAGTCCTTCTACCTGACACGGTGGTCTGCGTAGACCCCGTGCAGGCTTAGGTGCTCTTAAGTCTTTAAAAGAGTGCTATGAGAAGCAGAACGTAGAAAGCTGCGAGGCTTCTTTACGTAGAAAGGTCCCGTACGCCGGGAGACGATAATACCATAAGCGATTTAATCGCCGATACCATTTAGCGTAATGGCATCATCAAAACAGAATTTGTAGAATTGGAATTGGTATAAAAATCCCTGTAACTCACACTCTTCTGAGTAAGTGAACTGTGCCCAAGTGAAGCTTGTATAAGTGGACGAAACACGACCAAGCAAACGGGACAGGAGCTTGATAAGGGAACTCAAGACTTGTTACAATAAAAACTAATCTAATGATGTTGCAATTACCTGTAACTCACACTCTTCTGAGTAAGTGAACTGTGCCCAAGTGAAGCTTGTATAAGTGGACGAAACACGACCAAGCAAACGGGACAGGAGCTTGATAAGGGAACTCAAGACTGTCTGATCCCTTTGGACACTTCCTATTTATACTAACTAAGAAGACTATTCATTTATTAGCCTCCTGACAGGTTTGCAACTCCAGATCTTAAAGAGTACGGGCACGATCAAGTTTGCATGCCTCAGTACTATGCACTGGAATTTCAATGTACCTCATGACTCGACATGATCGTCGATGAATAGTACGAATCTCGGTCGATGCTAATCTCGAATCTGAA
This sequence comes from Botryococcus braunii, assembly GCA_002005505.1. NCBI lineage: Eukaryota > Viridiplantae > Chlorophyta > Trebouxiophyceae > Botryococcus > Botryococcus braunii. Next base: position 29,661 of record MVGU01001740.1, read on the forward strand.
AGACTCGGAACTTTAACTCACCACCGAGATAAACCTCGAATCAGACACCAAGTACCGCAGGACTTAAAGTCTCACGATCGATAAGATCCGGGCTGAGTGTACCCTACTAGAAAACTCCGGAAAAACAGCCGAAGTTTGTACCATGACCCCTATAAACCACTATGAGTGTCCTTTATCCTTTAAGTACCATACAGTACGTACACACCCAAGTGAGATATGACTATACTTTAATGTTTATGAGCATTCTTAATATTATAAACCCTTGAAATGTATTGATGTGGCTCACAAACATGCTAAGATGATATGACCCAACATGTGGAAGAAATACCTAAGGTATACATGTTAGTGTCCATTTTTCTAACAGGTTTTTGAGGAGGCTAAATACTTGGGCCTACACGTCCACAATAACAGTGGACTTGATGGTAGCATAGCAAGGCTCGAACAGCGATTCTGGATGGCATGGGCCAACCTTATAAAGGGTTATAGTAACGTTGAAGTGATGTATCCATGTCCCTAATGGTGGACCTGTACCTTGCATGCCTCCCTCCCTCCTCTCATCTCTTATGGATGCGAGGTTTGGGCCTTTAGGACGTCCTTCTTAGTCGACTTTCAAGGGTACATCCAAGTCGTCTTCTTGAACTCGTGGGTCCAAACTACTAGATGCACATAAGAAGGTGCTCTGAAGATCACCGGTGTTCGTTCGAATACCCCAGAAGATATTTCTCAACCGTGAGTTGAATTCAACCCCTTGTGGTCCACATGGTTGTTAAGGATGGTCAACTTTTGGAACTCCATTGCCGACTTGGGCCCAGAAAGGCTTCACTACAAGGTTCTTGTGAAGGACCTCAATTTAGCCAACACTACTAGGCGTGAAACCTTTGCAGGAACTGTGGTTAGGCAATTGAAAAAAGTTGGGTATTTCAATACCGACCACGTCCGCATGGACACGCCTGAACGTATACGTAATGATGTGCGTCGGGTACGAGACCTACTTGATCGCCAGGCAGATCTTTGTGGGAAGGCTTACACCCTTTCTTCGTTAATGTCTCTGCGCTAGGGCATTGTATTGTAGGTATTGTAGATATCTATAATACCTACAATACAATACAAACATCGATGTTTTATACGCCCTCAACATGTGCCTCATAGAGGTGCCCCAAGCCTTTGTGACGATATAGCAGGTGCCTGTTATGCTGAGTAGTCAATATGGATTTGAACAGAATATGTCCTTTCCGGATCCCCTGGGGACTGGGAAGACTCCCTCGAGTCCCCGCCCTCGAGTCGGGACTTGCGCGGCTCGAGAGGATTGTGTACTGCTTGATAAAACTCTCAATCTTGTGCCCTTTCAAGTCCCAGCCCCGCACGTGTTGGTCTGGAGTGGGACTTAGAAGGAAATTTGCTATTTGACACGTTGTGGGCCCGCTTGAAGGCCAGTTTTAATGTGCAGTACCTACGCAGCTGCTAAACAGTTCCTTGATGTTTCAGGAATCAGCTCGTACTTTCTAGAAAAGTGGTGACGTGTAATGTTTAGCGTCTCTTCATTGTGAACTTCATGTTCAGGATCTGCTTGATTTAACCAGAACTATCTAGATTCTCTTTACGTGTCAAGTGATCCTGCTTTGTGGATTACGTGGCAGCTCAGAATCAGTTGTAACCTGGGCACTAGAGGAACGTGATTCCTCTGGACACTTCGTTCCAGCGGGGTCCTGAAAGATCCCGAATCCCCGCGTAAGTTCGGGGAATACTATTTAAGGGCGACCAGCCGTCCTCTAAACCACGCTGTGCTAGGTGTTAGGAGAGGGAAACCTCTGTCGCGAGTCTCTTTGTAAGCACAAGTTGAACCCCAAGATTCCTACCAGCCACGTCCGTCTCGCCTGCGTTAAAGTGCATGTGTCTGTTTGTCCTTGAAAGTCCGAGTCGTAACTTGATCTACCCGACTTGTCAGTCGTAACTTGTCGTAATTGTGAAGCAACACCTCTGAAACTCAGTGTCATTATCGCTTTGAATCATCTATCAAATCTTAATAGTATCAGTGAGCATTCCACCTCTTTAGCAAGAACCGACGATCAGTAATGCGATCTAGCCGTCCCACTTTCGTGCAGTAATAATCATTTAACCTGTTCCAGTACCTTTAGTAATTGTTGGTTTATCACATAGTCGTTCATAAGTTTCGTTTGACAAGCGCCGCAAGTAATTTGGTACGTAGCCGCCACACATAAGTCGTAACATCACGCACCGTAGTACCAATCCGGATCCTGAAAAGGAGCATCAAACCCTAACAGTAGGATTAGAATAAGATAGATTAACACCTTTGAAAGTGAAATATCTGATTTATAACTCCAGTTAACTTCATACTCCAACCGTCGACCCAAAGTCCGATACTCCGGCCTGCGCTAGGCCGTATGCCGGTGATCCCGACTACGAAACCCCGACTTAAACATCCGTGACTTGAACCGTAGCAGTCTCCGATTGTAACCTCCAGCCTTCGATTGGCCTTATCATAAGTACCAGTAGTCCAGTAATCCGGTAATCCAGGTCTCAAGGCCGAATCCTTGAGTGGCGATCCGCGTAATTTACCTTGATACAGAAGCCGCAGCCCAGCTATTACTAATCGTAGTTGCAAAGTCTCTAATTTCAATCAGAAAAAAATTTGTCTACCTTGGGTAACGGGAACCCGATATGGCTGCACCGTCCAGGGAGTTTTAGCGCGTTGAATTAGTCAGCGCCTGAGCTCTCCGAATCTGGCCTTCTGCGCAGATTTGCCGTGTTTATAGCACCACGTGAGTACCGTATTTGGAATCAGTTGAGCTTTGTCCGCTTATAGAACTGGGTATACCCCTTTAGGAGGGGCTTGATTACATTCCGTGTGTCGCAGAAACGACAGCAAAGACGTCAGCAACGACCGTTTGCAGCGAAACCATATATTAGGAAAGTTCAGTTTGAAGCACCCCATCATTGTACTGCAGAAGTTAGTTGAGACAATTTGATAGCTTTGAGCACTTGTTTTCTGTTTGAATACATTTGAGAAATAGTAAAGACTATACTTTTGGAATTGCGTTTGCATATTTGTTTCTTTTTCGAAATTTCAGCAACATCAAAGATCGCGGTTTCGTGATACGCATCTGTGGAAATACATAATATTTCGATCTCCTCTGTAGAAGAGAGGTCTGGTTTCACATTAAAAGTACTTCCAGAGTTCATCTGCACTGTTTGCATTTATGAGTTGAAGGTCCGAGGTTGGCGTAACTAGCTGAATTGAGAGTCGAGCTTCTGCAAATCCTGAAATACTTATAGTTTGTTTATCGTTTGTTGGAGAATTAAAATTATTAAGAAGCTTCAGAGTACCCTGATTTGAAGGAAGACTTATCTGCAACTCCATTATCAGAGTTAGTGAGATGCCCCTTTAGGAGGGGTCTGATTACACTCCGTTTGTTGAACAGGGACCCCTACAGCCAGCTATAATAGCAGAATCAGCATTTAAGTATATAGCAGTATCAACATTATCTGACATTAATTGGTATTGTGAACACTCGAGCGTAATCTCTAATAGTGTGTTAGGCAATCTAGAGCATAAGACCTTGTTTGATTGAACAATTATCATGGCAGACATACAAGCCCCAGTACGTTTGGAATTTTTCTATGGAAAGCCTACAGAGGACCCTTTTCAGTGGTTAGAGTCTTTCGAACTTTTTATTGAGATCAACCAAGTAGTGGGTGATCGGGTCTTACGTTTTGTTAAACATGCCATGCGCGAGGAGGCTTACACATGGTTCCGTGCAAATCAAGATGATATACATGACTGGGATGACTGTAAAGAGGCCTTCCTTGAACGATTTGGCCTTGATGAAGACACCCTTATGTTGAAGTTAGACACATGTGCACAATTGTCAAATGAGACCGTTCGCAGCTACGCTGACCGATATAGGAAATTAGTGGGTTACTTGCAGAACTCTCTGCCACCCAGGATGGTGACCCAGTTATTTGTGAAAGGCTTAGTTCCCCATCTTAGGGAGCGAGTACAGATGACCTACCCCGGCAATGGAGCGTTAGCCGACATAATACGTTTGGCTGCAAACTATGAACAGACCTTTGGGCATGCACCATTAGGAGGTATGTACGTTAATCAAAACACAGAAGTACCAGCACGCGAGAGAAGTGAGCCTTGGACTCGCCGCCCGATTGACAATGTGGATCAGCGAGCGCCACGCGCGCCGCAGCAGCAAAATCAAAGGGAGAACAACAGAGATAACAGAGAAAATAGAAACTGGCCGCGTCAGCGAGATTTCCCCGAGAGGCGTAATCAGCCGCAACCAGCAGCACCGCCAAGACAGATTGCACCAGCTAACCGACCTAGGGAGGCACCTCTTCCGCCACCCGCAACCGATATAGATACGCTTACCAGAGAAATGGAGAGACTCAGAATCCAAATTGCAGAATTACAGAGGCCCATGCCCGCCGCTAATTTTACTCAGTTTCATGAGGACCCAGCCGAGGAGGAACAGCCCCAAGTAAGGATGATGTATGATGGGTTTACTGACCCATTCCCCGTCTATGCCACCAAAAGACCAGCCGAAAATCCACCTGAATTGGATCAGCCATTGCTACGCCGCCGGCCTAATAATGTGCAAAACACCACTGTGGACCCCAGATCTTCAAATAGGCCAGCTGCCCCAGGGCCTAATGAACCTTCAGCACCAAGAAATAATCCTTCAACTGCTGCACCTCCTACGCCAGCCCCAGTACCTGCTTTTCCTAGGAGGGCACCTGCGCCGCGCCCGCCAGTCGACTTAGGGGGACTGCCACCACTTCCAGATCCTCCCCGGCCGGCGTACCGGAGACCACCAGTTGTGCCAGCCCCTTCCAGCGAGCCTATCCAACAAAATAAAGGGCTACCTATGAAGCTGACAGTACAATCCTATTTGAATCATATTAGTGAGGAGGAATTTCAAAGATCCATCCAAGAGCTACATGCGTCCCGCCAACAATTCCAGCGAAGCAAGCAAACCACTTCAACCCCGCCAAGAGCTGCGGAGGCAGAGCTTGTAGTAATCTCTAGTGACACCTCCGAGAGCCCCTCAGCCAGCGATACGCCGGAGGCACCGCGAGTCCAACAGCATCTGCAACGCAACCCGATCAGCACCACTGTAGCCACAGTCCCTATTATTCTTAACAATACTATCTTTGAGGAAGGAATTATCGACACAGGAGCAACAAATACCATGATATCGCAATCGGCAGCTAGGCAATTGGGCATGCTTAACCAGATCGAGCCTTGTAGACTTAAGTACTCATGTGCTGATGGCAACATGTCTGCCCCATGGGGCATAATTAGAAAGCTACCAGTAGGTGTTGATGGATTGATATTCCCCATTGACGTTTTTGTTAGTGGAGCGACGAACTACGATGTACTGCTGGGTACCGATTGGCTTACCCAAGCCCACGCAGAGATCAGCTTTGCCAAGTCAGAAATGTCATACAAAATAGACCCTAACCTCATTGGGAAAGTCCCTATAACAGTACTGCCATCTGATAAGACTTTTAATCGTTATTGTGTTATGCGGGCTCCCGGTGAGAACCTGGGAGACCCGGAGGGACCGGAGGGACCAGCACTGCCAGAAGTAATTTATTTCGACGAGAGCGCCTCTGACACCACTGCGCCCGAGGATTCAAGCGAAGAAGAAGCCAGTAGTGAAGAGACTGCCAGTTCACCGTCTGAAGAAGAATACCCAGACCTTAACGAGGAGTCACCAGCAATGCAAGTAGACTTTTTAAATTCCACCGCCGCCGACATCACCCTTGCAGAGGGACCATCTCTCTCGCCGCCTTCAACGAGTAACACCGAAGATTGGATGCTAGAAAAGAATATATTCAAAGACATTGAGGAGCAATTCGGCCCATTTGACCTTGACGCTTGCTGCGATCAGGAAGGCCGCAACTCTCAATTGCCTTACTTTTGGACACCCCAGCAAGACTGTTTGAAGCAAGATTGGACCCACAAGAACATTTACTGCAACCCACCTTTTTCAAAAGCAATGGAGATTGTGCAGCACTGCCTCACATGTTATGACAGCAGCCCAACCACGACGTCAGCCGTCCTTGTTTTACCCTGGTGGCCTGAAGCCACATGGTTTCCGATAGTAATGGAGAAATTCCAAATCGTTCGACAATATCCTCCAGGAGTGCAGCTGTTCACAGCCCCGGGACGATCCCCCAGCTTTTCTCGCATGCGTGCGGGGCCTACTCGTTGGCTGGTAATGATTGTGAAGACACCTGCACCCAACTTGATTGAAGACCCTGGCCTACAGAAATTGCCAGACATCCAAATAATTGAAGAAGAGACATACCACCTTGAGCCGGAAGAGGTTCCCCTGGGGACCAAAATTTTACCCGAGGAGCGCAAGCGCGCCCTTGGACTTGTCATGGAGTGCAGGGATGTGTTTTCCCCTGGCAATACGCAGCAACGTACTACTTTAATTCATCATAGGATAGACCCCGGTTTGCCGCACCTTATCGCTGTCCCTGCAGAAGCAGTGGTACACCAGGACAACAGTCTAACGGGAGTCCCCATGCAGCCTAAGTCTGCCGCAATACAATCAAAAGTAGTTAATTTATGTCTACCGACGCAACCCCGGGATGCGCATTCCCCGGATCACCTTCAACACGCAGTAAATAGTACGCAGAAGCCTCAGATTGACCGTAGTCACAATGTATTAAGTACCCCCACGAGCCCTCGCTTGTGCGTCGCCCCAGCGAACTCATGCAACATAAAAGACTCAGACCACTTCAGCCCACTGTTCGCGTCAGCAAAAGTAATGTGTTCTATGTTAGAACCAGTTCACTTTAAAAGTGCCCCACATGATAGTACTGGGAGTGCCATGCCTTCTTTAGGCTGGACGCACAAATGTTGTAGTGTTTTACCTAGAGTGTTTGGAATTCCCACAAGACTTGTTGAAATATTTAGAAAAGGAATAGTATTGCCCGCATTGAAAAGGTTTAAAGTAGCTTATATGACCACCGGTAGAATGCTAAAGGATGCAACCTCCCTACGAGGGAAGACCATGCATGATAAGAAGCTTGCTCTAAAGGACTTCAGCCAAAGCAGTATCATGTTGGCCTGTCGGAGGTTGGATTTGGAAGGAATACGTAAGCAAGGAGCCGCGGCACGAGCACTTCAGCCCTGCGCAACTATACTCATGGACCAAGGGTCCCTGATCAACAACGGTGATGCCGCAAATGCGGTGCATTCTGAATCACCTCCCCAACACGTAGCAACCGACAACAACACCTACAAAGTACCTTGCAGCAAGGGCGAAGTACAAGAACTTATTCCGGGGTCAATGACCAAGGATCAGGTGTGCCGCATGCCGCCGTCACAACTTGGGTCATTCTGCTATCATGGATATCTCAACGAGAAATATACAACACGTCAGCGCATCCGAGCATCAATCTAAATGGAGCAGCATATTTGGAAGGGTTTGGATTCCCGAAGTGGGAGCAATAATATCACACATGCCTTTAGTCCCGAAAGACTGGCTTTGATCAAGCATTTACACCTTCATGGTGGAAGCAATCTGAAGCATTTGAACTCTGGTGGAGGAGAATAAGTAGTCGTCTGCAGTAATTATGTGTTTCTACAAGTGGTGTCTGATATGCCACCATATTGGCAAAAGTTACGCATTGGCACGCAGTACATAGGTTGTACCTTATTGACTCATTCAATGCAGTACTAGAATATATTGTGACCATCTCAATGCGAGCAAACCCTCTTTGGGAGTCAGGAGTTTCCAAGTAAATGGGGAGTTGGCCCCTAAATTATACTCAACATCTCATGCAACATCAAATCGTACCTTATTTTACCTAACAAGCTGTACCTTATGCAGGCCAAAAGGCTGCTTCTCGAAAAGACGTACCCAGTCTTTTCCTTCCTTTTAGGGGGGGGAAAGGACGTGACATATGTGACGATATAGCAGGTGCCTGTTATGCTGAGTAGTCAATATGGATTTGAACAGAATATGTCCTTTCCGGATCCCCTGGGGACTGGGAAGACTCCCTCGAGTCCCCGCCCTCGAGTCGGGACTTGCGCGGCTCGAGAGGATTGTGTACTGCTTGATAAAACTCTCAATCTTGTGCCCTTTCAAGTCCCAGCCCCGCACGTGTTGGTCTGGAGTGGGACTTAGAAGGAAATTTGCTATTTGACACGTTGTGGGCCCGCTTGAAGGCCAGTTTTAATGTGCAGTACCTACGCAGCTGCTAAACAGTTCCTTGATGTTTCAGGAATCAGCTCGTTATTCGACTTCGACCTACGAGTCTTTGACAAAGCCATGAATATCTTGTCTACTTTCATTACTTCTGGCGAGAAACGCCCACGTTCCGAAAGTCCGACTCCCGATGATCCTCTTGAGACCACCGTCCTCACTGCCTTGCAGAAGTTTTTGCCATCTCTTGTTGCGCAAATGAGCGAGAAAGTTGTGGATACTTTGAAGGCCACCATTGAGGTGACCGTTGCGGCTGCAGTGGAGCCGCTCAAAACCGAGATCGGACAATTGGCCAGCAGGGTAGGCACTATCGAGGAGCAGTTCACATTTTTGGGCTCCAATATTGATTCCATTCTTGATGCAAAGGTTGACAGCAAGGTCGCGACTCGCGTGGGTACTGTTGATGAGACAGTGAGGGCCACCTATGAGGCCATCGACAACAACGTGAATCACTGCCTCCTCTCCATTGAAACTCTGGAGAGAAAATTCCGCTCTCCACATGCAATCCTTTTCGGGGTTGCGGAGAGTTTGGGGGAGAAGCATCTTGCTGAAGTTAAGACCCTACTTGGCGCTCCTTCGATCTACGAAACTATTCGTCTGGGGAAGCATTCCCCCACTGCTCCACGCCCTCGCCCTGTGCTCATAAAATTTACTTCCGTTGCAGCAAAGCACGCGGCTTATAAAAAAGCCAAGGACCTCCGTCGCCAGTTCAGCGTCTCCATGGATGATGACCTTACCCCACAGCAGAAGGCCGCGCGTATGCGTCGCCAACCCGAAGTCCACACACTGCGGGGGGAGGGCTGGATCACTTTTTGGCGAGGAGACCAATTGTTCAAAGTGAAGGCGGGGGGAGCTCCTCTCAAGGTGCCAGTGGGTGCTCCTGCTGCTCCTGCTCATGCTGCTCCTACTGCCGCTCCTGCTCCCACCTCCTCTCCAGCTGCGGGCCTGACCCCCTCTACCTCCTCTGGGGCTGCGGGTCCATCTCCTATGTGTGCTTAGGGATCTGTTGGCCAAGTCCCTCTCTCTATTCTTACTTGGAATGTCCGTGGATTATCCGAGTCTAAACATGAGCTCCATGACTATGATCGTTTCTTTCCTGCGTTCGATGTAGTTCTGTTGCAAGAGACACAACAGAAATACATTGACCCCAACCTTTTCAGGGGCTATCAGCTTTTTTGTTCTCCACCCGAGGTTTCTCCTGAAAAGAAAGGCTATGGTTTGCTTATTGCAGTTAAGGTTAGTTCATTATATAGTGCTCAGCTGTGGGCACACACGTCCTCCTCACTCTGGGTATCTTTACGGTTCATGCATGGCACCCATCCCCCCGTCTACTTGGGCAATGTCTATATCCCCCCCTCTGGGTCTCCGTTACTTCAGCCTGTCCCTGTCGCCGCTCGTTACAATGAGCTCTATGGGGTTTTGTCATCCCTGGACGGTTGTGTCTTTGTGGGGGGTGACTTCAATGGACACATTGCATCTGTTTCCACATCTTCTTCGGCCGATTTAGGCCGCTTCTGTGGTCAAGATACTAGTGGCCGCCAACTTGTCAAATTGGCTGATCAGACTGCGTTAGTTATTTGTACAGGCTGTGTCTCAGGTGACTTGCATGCTCCTCCCACCTATAGGGCCACCGCCCGTACCTCTGCGACTAGGCCAGACCATATTTTGGTTTCCTCGTCTCTCCATGCCTGTATCCAGTCTGTTACGGTCGCCACTGAGTTGAAGGGTTCTGACCATTATAGTATCACCACCTCCTTTGCCTTACCCATGCGTTGTGCTGCTGTTTCTGACAGTTCGCATTTTGGGTTGCCCCTGCGACAAGTCCATTGGAAAGGGGGTTGTCGTGTAGATTATGTGCGTCACTTGGAGCTTGCTGCTCCCGCCTTGGGTCGTTGTGCTGACTTAGCGTTGGCTGGGCATGTGGAGCAAGCGCTACATACCTTATCCGGGGTTTTAGGCGATGCTGCTCACGCTGCAGACATGCGGCTGCATACTGTTCGGTTAGGTTCTCAGGCTAGGACTCGCCCCCATCAGCCGTTTTATGACCAGGAATGTGTTAGACTCAAGCGGGACTGGCGGCGGGCTGGTCGCCTCCACGGGTTTTCTGCCCCCTTGGTACGTGGACTCGAGCGGCACTACCACTCTTATGTGCGATCCCGTAAACGGGCATGGCTCATGTCCCAGTTAGAAGAGTATGTTGCTCTCTTTCATACTTGCCCTCGTCAGTTTTGGCGGACCTTCCGTGGCCATCCCCCTTCTTTGCCCTTGCCCTTACATGACCATGAGGTTTGGAACACTTTCATGTCTGAGTTCACTCGGGGGGATATTGACACCCCGGACGAACCCCTTATGCCCTTGTCGGAAGTGGCATATCCGACCACCCTCGTACCCGACGTATCGCTTAACCAACCCTTCACCTTACAGGAAATGGAGGATGCTCTTAGTGCCTTGCACACAGGGAGGAGTGTTGGGTTTCAGGGTTTTCCCTCTGAATTTCTTCGATTTGCCCAACGGTCCCCGGACCCCCAAACTGGCCGACAGGACCCCCATATCCTGGCACCGATTCTGTTAACCATTGTCAATGCTATGTTTCAGGCGGGGACAATTCCCCCTCATTTCAATGTGTCCCGGGTGGTCCCCGTGTTCAAACCAGGGGCAAAGGACGCTCTGGATCCGGCGAATTACCGCCCTCTTGCTGTCCCTGAACCCTTCATGCGGCTGTACGCCACCCTGTTGAACACTAGGCTTATTCGGCACGTGGAATCCAAGGGGTTGCGCTGTCAGGCCCAAACGGGGTTCCGCCCGGGCTTCTCCACATTGCATCAGCTTTTTGCGATCCAACACTTCATTGACCTTGCTACCAAAGATCACCCCTTATTCTTATGCTCTTTAGATTTAAGTAAAGCCTATGATCGGGTTCCTCGCCCCATTCTTTGGGAGGCCTTAACTCGGGTGGGGGTACCGGACCAATTCTTGGCTGCTGTTAAATCTTTATATGAAGATGCCCAAGTCACTTTATGTGTAGGGGGCACCTCTGGGGAGCTCCTGAAGCCTCAGGTCGGTATCCTCCAAGGGTCCCCTATAAGTCCTACTCTGTTTGGTCTTTATTCGGATGGTCTGATTCGTTATATTGAAGCTCGGTGTCAGGGTATGGGACCCGCCACCCGGGATGGTCGTTGTGTCCCTATTCAAGGTTATGCTGATGACTATACACTCCAGGCCAAGTCCCTGGAGGAGTTGCAGGCTCACCTTCTCCCCGCTGCTTCAGAGTGGTGCCAGTCCGCACGTATGCGGGTGCGTGTTCCTAAGTGCCATGCCATGGTCTTCCCCCCCTCGAAGGAGGCCCCCCCTCCCGTGCTGTATGAGGGTCAACCCCTGCCTCAGGTGACCCAGGCTCGTCATTTAGGTGTCATGCTTTCTACGGCTTCAGGCATTGGGGCCACCTTTGGCCATTTACGTGGCAAGATGTGGGGGGCCTGGTCTACTATTAGCACGCGTTATGGTAACCTCAAATGTGCCACCTCGATCGGTATTCTCTTGCGTCTCTTCTTAGCATGTGTGGTGCCTGCTTGCTCATATGGGTGTGAGGTTTGGGGTCTACGGGTGTTTTCCCCATCTTCCACTCGGCCCTCCGCTAAGGATTTAGAAAAGGATTTTCTTACTATGTTACGGATGATCCTTGGGGTTCGTCAAACGGTCCGCACCGATGTGCTCCTTGCTGAGGTTGGCGTTTGGCCCCTTCATCATATCTGGTTCAAGCGTGTGGTCACCTTTTGGAACTCTCTGGTGGATCTCCCACCCGACCACTTGTATGCACGTATTCATAGGGACTCATGCTACTATGGCGTAACGCCTCGTTCCCCGTCCTGGGCGGGTTCTTTTATCGCTGCCCTTCGCCGCTTAGGTTACCCCTATGCGGCTGATTGTCAGCGCCCGCAGCCCGTTGATATGGATACCTTTTTAGCTCTCATTAGGCAGGCCAATACCCTCCCTGTGGCCTCTCTCCATGTCTCCCCTCGGTTGGCCCCTGCTGATCCCCAGCTATGTACTTATGTGCGGTGGTTTGCGCGCCCCACTAAGGCTCAGCGCTCCCGCCTCCTTTATCTGTCTCTTGATGTTGCCAAGGTCCGGCTCTTTCTCAGGTTTCGTCTTGGTGTTCATGGCCTCCCCATTGACATGGGCCGCAGACAACGTCTTCCGCGCCTTCAGCGCCTGTGTGATATGTGTGGCTCCTCTGTGGGTGATGAACACCACTTTGTCTTTCACTGTCCCGCTCTTACTGCGGTGCGGGACCGTTATCCCCACTTGTTTGTGGGTCCTTCTAGATCTCTTCGGCAGTTCATTTGGCACGCTGACTTGCGTGCGGTCGTCTCCTTTATCTCGGATGCATTCCAGGCTCGTGCTGATTTACGCCGGCTACGGTGACTTGGCCGCAGCCACGTCTGTGGCTGCCCCCCCCCCTATCCCCCCTTCCTTCCCCTTTTCGTTTGCTCAGTTATGCCTTCGCTCTTCGCTTGGCCACTTCTTGTGGTCAGTTCTTCCTAGTTTTGGCTTGTGTGTGTGTTGTGGACATCTCATCATGCCCTCGTGGCTGGACAGATGTAACTTCTTCTTCTTTTACAAGAGTGGAGTAAAAAAGACCAGCCCAATGTTCAGGGACCCAAACCCCCAATGTGTCAAGCTATGAGTCACACCCGGCGAGCGGCCAGCTGGCGACCCACAGCCGCCGCAATGATGAAACTGACCCGACGAATGACAAAATATCCCTCCACATCTTCTTGAGCAATGATGGCTTGGTTCAAAAGCCCCTGGAGCCTCTGCAACAAGGCCAGCGCATCAGCATGCAACCCTCCCAATGTTTCAAAAGCGAAGGCTTGGAAAGCCACAGGCGGCTGCTGACGCGACAACAAGACAGCATAGCGGGTCTGCTTGTCTTGGGCAGCGCGCGCGGCGGCCCCACCCGGCACGAAGTGCAGCAAGTTGGCAACTGTGAGTGGGGAAGAGCCAACGATGTCGATATAAAGGTCACGCCCCTCCTCCCACGCATGGAGGCTTCTTCTTCTTCTTCTTCTCGTACTTTCTAGAAAAGTGGTGACGTGTAATGTTTAGCGTCTCTTCATTACGCCGCTTTTTCTATGGACAGTTTCACGCGCTTCAGGCCGCGCCTCCCGCAGGGCAGTCCACCGCTGCTCGCTCCTGCGTCCCTGGGGCCTTCCTGCTCTCTCCTGCGCGGGATCATCCCCTGCCCACGTCCCCGACCTCCCGAGCCATCTGTGGAGCAATTCCGCACAGAAATCGGCCCCACCGGGCGTCCGCGACGACCAGCCTGCGGATCAAACTGGATATCGTCATCCGAATTGGTCCCATTCTCCTGGATTTAATCGATTGCGCTCAGCGCAACGCTCTCGCTGATCATTCGACGAGCATCGGTAAATGGCCTAACCTTGGCCATTCTCCGCTCGGTCCGACCTCGGCCCATCTTGTCATCTAGGCGACGTCGATTATCCGAGCCGATACCGTCGAAACTAATCCCACAAATGCCGGGCAACCTGCGTGCTCCGCAGGCTCCGTCTCTCACAGCATGGCAAATGGCGAAGGGTGCTCCTATGTGTGTTACTGATAAAACATTGTGGAGACTTCTCGGAGTTGTATCTTCATCCTACCCAATTTGTTGATTAACAGTAACCAACGTGGGCCAGTTGGCCGGGTGTCAGTTTGCCGCATGGAATTGCAGCACGGAACTCGAACGTCGCGAAACCCTGTGCATTGCAACAGGGTTCGGCAGTTCATTTGATAAGAAATCAAAAGATTTACAGGGGGTCTGCCTCATTTGCAACTTCTTACAGACTTCGACCGATGTCGTTCGGTTGCTACTGCCAGTTGACGATCCGGTAAGGAGTGACTCGGTAAAGTTTTAATGACCTGTATTTGTCAAACCTCCACGTTATTGGATTTTGAAATTCTTGAATTATCCAGATAGGTACCAGCACCATAGCGATGACAGTCCCGGAGGCGAAACGAGATGCTGAGACACTTTGATTGGGGAGAGAGAGTGGATTTAGTCTTTGGAAATTGCCCTTAGGTCTCCAACATCTTTTCCTGCCCAGATTAATAGTACTGGAGCTATCTTAAGGGATGTCATTGGAGTATCACCCGCGTCCCGTTGACTCGAAGGCATCATCAAGGTATGGAAACCCCTCTCTCTCTCACACACACACACACACACACACACACACACACACACACACACACACACACACACACACACACACACACACACACACACACACACACACACACACACACACACACACCACACACACACACCACACACACACACACACACACACACACACACACACACACACACACACATTCACACACACACACGCACCACACACACACACACACACACACACACACAGACACACACACACACACATTCACACACACACAGAGCAATTCTCAAACTCTCACTTTTCATTTCGCATACATAAACACTTTCTTTTCTCACACATTCCCTCCCTCCCTCCCCTCTCCCTCTCCCTCCCTCCCCTCCCCCCCTCCCCCCCTCCTCTCCTCCTCCTCTCTCTCTCTCTCTCTCTCTCTCTCTCTCTCTCTCTCCTCTCTCTCTCTCTCCTCTCTCTCTCTCTCTCTCTCTCTCTCTCTCTCTCTCTCTCTCTCTCTCTCTCTCTCTCTCTCTCTCTCTCTCTCTCTCCCCCTCTCCCTCTCCCCCCCCCCTCTCTCTCTCTCTCTCTCTCTCTCTCTCTCTCTCTCTCTCTCTCTCTCTCTCTCTCTCCTCTCTCTCTCTCTCTCCTCTCTCTCTCTCTCTCTCTCTCTCCTCTCTCTCTCCCTCCCTCCCCCCCCCCCCCCCAGCTTCCTCCCTCCCTCCCTCCCTCCCTTCCCCCTCGCCAGGCCAACCTTAGGCTCCACTTCTCTCACCATCGCCACCCTTTAATAATTCCAAATGAAAAAGCTAATGTATACTTGTATTTCAGGCCGATGAATGTGCCGATCGGACAATACACACGAGGAGGTCGGGGACTTTCAGAGGGCATCCACACTTCCACTCGAGTTTGTGCCCTTTCAAGCACGCTTATAATTCTGTTTGTTTTAAATACTGCAAATAGTGCGAGTGCTTGGTCCGCAAGTGGTCTTCATGCAGGACGCCCCATCCCTTCCCCATCCCATACACTCTGGGAGCCGCTCCGACCAAAACGTGTTACTTGCCATGGCATGGACTGAACAAAGAGGAGAACTGTGGGTTTTTTAAGACATCGGCGCCGGCTCCCGTTATATATCACCCCTTCGTCATTGCAAACAGCATCTCAACCCGGCTTCATCCCTGTAATATACCACAGCCTTAGCGCATTACGGGGGCAACAGTACCACACATGGATTATTCGTGCCAACAAGACCGACTGCACAAGTACTGGACATTACAAACCAAGAGACCTGCCAAAATCTGTGTGACACGTGTGCACAATCCCATGAATACTGACACTCGAGGACTTCCATGGATATGAATTGCCACCCCTTTATAGGGGAGCTATACTCAATTGACGATACTCATTGACTTGCAAGCAGCTAGCCGTCGTTAAACACTTTATGCAGGTATTTGATACGAATGGTTTTGCTGTCAGTACGAATCCCGTTGTATCGTGCATGCATCGTCGAAAACACCGATGAGGATGGACTACAGGATGCAAATGGCCACCGTATAACTACTTGGAGCCTAGCATGAACACAAACCATTGACCTTTGAACTTGTGCCGGTCACGGTTTTCACAAGTATACACCACATCAGTGGAATTTCTCTAGCTTAGAAATTCTCCACTGGCCCCAGGGGGGGGGGGGGGGTAGAACGCTCAATTTCCATCAGGCTTGGTCTAGATCTGAAGTCACCTGCCTAGGATATGAGGGTGAGTACAAGCAAGTATACTGACCGCACCCTCCCTGACCCTGTCCCTTTTACTCATTCGCGCACCCCCATCTTGATCCCGGACGCAATGGTAACATTACATTAATTAAACTTGGCTCCAGCATCCCCTCATCCCTTTCCTGTATACCTTAAGGCCTACACCTCAACTTGGCGCCTTTTATCAATTCCTTCACTTCCACCATATCGGACTCCGGAACGCAAAAGAACGCCAAAGCAAGAGCCTCCCTCCTGCTGGCTGGTGCCTCCCTGGGGCCTTGCTAACGCCCCCCTCCCCTCATAAAAGCGGCGGCCCATCGCGTTGCGGGAGGCCTCATCGTTACGCCGCTTTTCTATGGACGATTTCACGCGCTTCAGGCCGCGCCTCCCGCAGGGCAGTCCACAGCTGCTCGCTCCTGCGTCCCTGGGCCTTCCTGCTCTCTCCTGCGCGGGATCATCCCCTGCCCACGTCCCGACCTCCGAGCCATCTGTGGAGCAATTCCGCACAGAAATCGGCCCACCGGGCGTCCGCGACGACCAGCCTGCGGATCAAACTGGATATCGTCATCCGAATTGGTCCATTCTCCTGGATTTAATCGATTGCGCTCAGCGCAACGCTCTCGCTGATCATTCGACGACATCGGTAAATGGCCTAACTTGGCCATTCTCCGCGGAAACTCTCCCCTCGGTCCGACCTCGGCCCATCTTGTCAGCTAGGGGACGTCGATTATCTGAGCGGATATCGTCGAAACTAAGCCCACAAATGCCGGGCAACCTGCGTGCTCCGCAGGCTCCGTCTCTCATAGCATGCCAAATGGCGAAGGGTGCTCCTCTGTGTGTTACTGATAAAACCTTGTGGAGACTTCTCGGAGTTGTATCTTCATCCTACGGAATTTGTTGATTAACAGTAACCAACGTGGGCCAGTTGGCCGGGTGGCAGTTTGCCGCATGGAATTGCAGCACGGAACTCGAACGTCGCGAAACCCTGTGCATTGCAACGGGTTCGGCAGTTTTCTTAATAAGAAATCAAAAGATTTACAGGACGTCTGCCTCATTTGTAACTTTTTACAGAGAACGACCGATGTCGTTCGGTTGCTACTGCCAGTTGACCATCCTCGGCCCATCCTGTCAGCTAGGGGACGTCGAATATCCGAGCGGATACCGTCGAAACTAAGCCCACAAATGCCGGGCAACCTGCGTGCTCCGCAGGCTCCGTCTCTCATAGCATGCCAAATGGCGAAGGGTGCTCCTCTGTGTGTTACTGATAAAACCTTGTGGAGACTTCTCGGAGTTGTATCTTCATCCTACGGAATTTGTTGATTAACAGTAACCAACGTGGGCCAGTTGGCCGGGTGGCAGTTTGCCGCATGGAATTGCAGCACGGAACTCGAACGTCGCGAAACCCTGTGCATTGCAACAGGGTTCGGCAGTTTACTTATTAAGAAATCAAAAGATTTACAGGAGTCTGCCTCATTTGTAGCTTTTTACAGACTACGACCGATGTCGTTCGGTTGCTACTGCCAGTTGACCATCCGGTAAGGAGTGACTCGGTAAAGTTTTAATGACCTGTATTTGTCAAACCTGCACGTTATTGGATTTTGAAAATCTTGTTTGTCCAGATAGGTACCAGCACCATAGCGATGACAGTCCCGGAGGCGAAGCGAGATGCTGAGACAGTTTGATTGGGGAGAGAAAGTGGATTTAGTATTTGGAAATTGCCCTTAGGTCTCCAACAC
This sequence comes from Botryococcus braunii, assembly GCA_002005505.1. Classification (NCBI taxonomy): domain Eukaryota; kingdom Viridiplantae; phylum Chlorophyta; class Trebouxiophyceae; genus Botryococcus; species Botryococcus braunii. Next base: position 47,570 of record MVGU01001740.1, read on the forward strand.
CTTTTCCTGCCCAGATTAATAGTAATGGAGCTATCTTAAGGGATGTCATTGGAGTATCACCCGGGTCCCGTTGACTCGAAGGCATCATCAAAGTATGGAAACCCCTCTCTCCCTCACCCCCCCCCCCCCCCCCCCCCCCCACCACACACACCACACACACACCACACACACCACACACACCACACGCACACCACACACACCACACACACCACACACACCACACACCAACCACACACACCACACACACACACAC
>KV908783.1:2500-20000 GCA_002005505.1 Botryococcus braunii
AGGGAACTCAAGACTAACTAACCTGTTAGAGCACTTCCTATTTATACTAAGGAGACTGCTCATTTATTAGCCTCCTGACAGGTTTGCAACTCCAGATCTTGAAAGCGTACGGGCACGATCAAGTTTGCATGCCATCAGTACTATGCACTGGAATTTCAATGTACCTTATGATTCGACATGGTCGTCGATGAACAGTACGAATCTCGGTCGATGATAGTCTCGAATCTAAGTGACTCGGAACTTTAACTCACCACCGATACAAGCCTCGAATCAAACACCAAGGACCGCAGGACTTAAAGTCTCACGATCGATGAGATCCGGAATGAGTATACCTTACTAGAAAACTGGCAGAAAACAGGCCGAAATTGTACCATGGCCCCTATAAATCACTATGAGTGTCATTTAACCTTAAAAGTACCATACAGTACAAACACACCCAAGTGAACTATGACTGTACCTCATTGCTTATGAGCATTGTAAGTCTTTTAAACCCTTGAAATGAATTGATGTGAGTCACAAACATGCTAATATGAAATAACCCAACATTGTTAAACCCAAACACCCGTAACTTCAATACACGATCTAAAACAGTATCGTACTGTCGTTATGAGGTATGACCACCAGCGCCTGGACGTATTTATGTCTCACAATAGGTTGTCTGCATAAGAAGAGGCTTCACGACTACATAGGTCACACAACTGCACATCTGCATAATCAGAGGCTTCACGACTACTTAGGTCTCACAACTAGACATGTGCATAAGCAGAGGCTTCACGACGACATAGGTCTCAAAACTGCACATCTGCATAATCAGAGGCTTCCACTGTGACGAAGGAAATTGTCGCAAAGGCTTCGCAATCCTGTCGTACCGGTTTGCGAAGTTCGTAAGCGTCGCAAAAGTTTCGGATTTTTTCCGACCCGAGATGGGCCCAACTTTTTGTGAAGACTTTGCGAAGGGTTTATGAAGACCCTTCGTATTTCATTCGTAATCGTTCGTAAAAATTTCGTATTTTTTTAGGACTTGTGACTTGAGTGAGTATGCTGCAGACATGCTTCTCATGCATATGCACCCAGTATGTGATTTTGATGTGCCCCAGAAGCCCATCATGCCCTTGTGATGTCTGTTCTCTGAGCTCTTGATCAAGCACTTGGTGGGGCCCCAACACTCCTTTGGCAGTGAATGCCTATATTGGCACCCTGGAGTACCACATTGTTAACATGCATGTTACTGCACATGTGCCTGACTGACATGCATTGTGAAATATTGAGCCGTTTCAGAGTTCACTGGTGAGAATACAGCATGTATGGTGTCATGTTCAGAAAGTTGATCAGCTGATCAGTAGTACACTCTTGAGTACCTTAGTGCAGTTCAAGGTGGGGGCACCGCAACCTTGAGTAAGAATTGAGGCCAAATTTTGAAGGCAGATGTTCTGCAGTTACAATTGATGATGTATCCGTATAGGTAGAATGGCAAGTCCTTCAGATACCCATACATGGATACACACTGGCTTAACTATAAGCTACAAGTGGCACCTTATAAGCAGATAAACTTAAAATGCATTACCCTCCAGATATTCAGTTTTATTCACCCTAAAAAGCTGTCTCTGTCTACTGAATGCCTGATGTGCAGCGTTGCACACACACACACACACACACACACACACGCACACACACACACACACACACACACACACACACACACACGCACGCACGCACGCACGCACGCACGCACGCACGCACGCACGCACGCACGCACGCACGCACGCACGCACACACACACGCACGCACACACACACACACACACACGCACACACACACACACACCCGCACCCACACACACAGGGAGAGGGGTTGGTATGCATGACTGCATTGGCTCCTTTATATTATTGTCGAGTCCTTTCAAGGGCTTGTTAATGAATTTCATCTGTCTCTCTGTTCTGTAAAATGCTTTCCGTTGCGGTGGCAATAGCAAATTTCATCTCCTTTTGGCAATCTCCTGTCCCCCCCCCCCCCCTTTTTTGGCAACAATTGCATATTCTGCCACCAAAAATATTAATACGATTCAAAGGCCCTTTGTTTCACATTTCTCTGCTTGACCCTGTTCCCGCACATGTTCTGACGGCCTTATGGTTGTGTCAGGAGGAGCTGTGGGCAAGCTTATGACGCATGACTTGTCCGGGATGACCCACTCAAAGTCCCAGAAGCTGGATTTGTCCGGGAGTTCCCTCTCAATGTCCATGAAGCTTGGTCTGCAGGCCAGGTGCGGCTTCCCCTTTCTAATCTCTGTTTGGGAGGCCTTGGGTGTCCTTTCTTCCCCGAATGCAGAATTTGCGTTGCGCCGAAACCCTGAACAGCCGATGGTTCTGCTTGCAAACGTCAATGTTGGTGGGTTACCCGCGCCTCGGTTGCGTATTTTCAGCCCGGAGTTAAATGGGTGGGGGAGGCAAGGCTTCCTGCACTCGAATGGTGAGGCCCACTGGGCATTGCCATTTTTGTCACGCCAGGATAAGGTGCGCTCACGAAATCGCCCATTGCAATATTGAACCGTTTAACAGATCGGTTGATATCATTGATGATCAGCCCTTTCTTTTAAAAGACCAGCTCATTCTCAGTGCATCATCACAAATCAGCCCAAAAGTACCACCGATTGGCTCATAATAAGTGAATCAGCTCACACTAAGCTCATTTATGAATAATGCACAAACCGACATCGTGAGGTGGACTGATGGGAGGTCAGCTTGGGGGCCCAGGGGCTCCAAGGGGATAGGCAAGCTGCCAGAGGAATTGCTGGCCAAAATTCTGGGCATCCTAGACCCAAAAATGCTCATGGCAGCCCGGCTGGTGTGTCGAGCCTTCCGCGCTGCTTCGATCCCCTGTATCACTGCCCTGCGGTACCCGTCCCAGTACGTGCAGGACCCAAGCCCGTCGAGAGACTTGGCCTGCCGCCTCCAAGTCTTCACCTCGGTTTGCACTTTGGATCTCGGCCTCAACTTGCTCTCGGACCCATACTTCTTTGAGGCTCCCGGGGTGCTCTCTGTGTTGAGAAGGCTCCGATTGTCTTGGCTTGAGATGGAGCTCTGTGCCGAGGACCTCAGACATCTGCCTACGACCTTAGCTGCCGCGACTCAGCTCACACCGCTCGAAATCAGTGGAGAGTTCTGCGAAGTTCCTGGTTTTGGGATCCCCCTGGCTCAATGCCTTGGGGCCTACACCGCCCTGCGGGATCTGAGCCTTGGGGTCTGCGACTACCACCAGCACACTGTATGGGAGGGCCTTCTCGGCAAATCGGCCCAGTTCAGCCGTCTGGAGGCCCTGGGGAGCGTGGTCCTGTACGGCAAGGCGGACTTTGAGGCTGTGGCCGCCCTAACGCAGCTCACGCGCCTCTCTCTGGATGTCCGCTCTGGAGAGACGCAGCATCTCACGCTGCTCTCCAGCCTTACTACCCTGCAATCCCTGCACGTGGCAGACGGGTCGCGGAGGTACGAACCCATCATGATGCAAGACGTGTACGAGCTGGTCGAGCGCATGCCGCAGCTGCGGGAGCTGGATCTTGATGCCGAGGTTTGGGACGGTGATATGGAGCGCACGGTTGCCCTTGTTGCATCTCTCCCCGCCATCACGAGCTTCAAGAGTGTATTTTTTGCCGAACAAGGAGAGGTGTGGGAGTCACACTGCCCCGTAGGCTTGTCAAAGTTGAGGGAGCTCTCCATTCCTCTGGCGTTTTCTAAGCATGCATCGCCGCTCTGCACGGCCTCCATCCCGCCACCGTTGGGATGGCAGGTCGCCAGCTTCTCCGCAGCCTTGACAGGACTCGAAACCTTGGAAATCGCGTGCGAGCCCAGGGACTGCTACCTCCTTTTCAGCCAGCTGCCCCCGATGAAATGTCTAACCCGCCTTTTCATAGGTGTTGAAGGGCGGGATAAGGTGCACACAGCGTTCACGCCGGGCTGCTTTCTGATGGGGCTCCCGCGGCTGCGGTCCCTTGAGCTGCAGAATGTGCTGGACGCGCGGCGCTGGCAGGACGATGCACGGTACGTAGCCGCACTGACAGAACTCACGGAACTCGTGATGTACTTCTTTGGATGCGAATTGGAGGAGGACGTGAGCAACTTCACGCTGGCCCAAGTGCAGCCACTGACAACGCTCACGCAACTGAACTCGCTGAGGATATCTGAGCCTTGGGCCTCCGGTATGGCGTGCCCGGAGTTCCAGCAGGCCCTGAACGGGCCCCGCCATCAGATGGGCCTTCCCCCAGTGTGTTTAGTTTTGGATGGTATCTGGAACATGTTTGGTAGCTGTTGAATTGGTTGCTGACAGATGGGCCGTCCCCCAGTGCGTTTTACAGCTTTTGATGTCCAGTGCGTTGCGTGAGTTGCATTGGTACCTGACAGATGAGCCTTCCACCAGTGTGTTTCTTCGATTTTCGATATTCTGCACAATGCATGAGTTGCATTGGCAGTTGACACCTGCCAGATTCATGCACAACTTTCCAGGTGCAACGACAGGGATTTACGAATGACACCACTCATCAATAACCATTAGTTGCTAATGCAGTCGTAGGACCGTGCGGAGATCTCACATTCAAAGCATCCGTACGTGCAAGTGGTGTGCGATCTCTGCACGCGCAAGTCTCTTGGGCCCAGACTTGAATTGACTCGACTTGGCTATACTAGACTTGTTTGTGCTTGTGTTTGAGCTTGCCAGGGCTCCCCATGCACTACTGTTGAAGTGGGAGACTCATGCATGCACGAGCATTTAGAGTTGGCTCTGCGGCCTGCGCTTCATTCTAGTCGTGAAGCCTCTGATTATGCAGATGCGCAGTTGTTAGACCTATGTAGTCGTGAAGCCTCTGCTTATGCACATGTCTAGTTGTGAGACCTATGTAGTCGTGAAGCCTCTGCTTATGCAGATGTCTGGTTGTGAGACCTATGTAGTCGTGAAGCCTCTGCTTATGCAGATGTCTAGTTGTGAGACCTATGTAATCGTGAAGCCTCTGCTTATGCACATGTCTAGTTGTGAGACCTATGTACTCGGGAACCGAGTATTGGGTGGAAAATCAGGTGCAGTGTGCGAAGACCATCATTAGGGGTCGCACAACATCACACCCTGAGTTGGTTCTTGTCAACTACTTGTGCCTGGAAAGGGCTTTGACACTTTTCAAGTACAAGTACCTTGAAGTCGCTGGGTTGGAGCAGTGGGGTTCTGAACGGCGCAAGGGGGAAATTCACAGATCAAACACTGACGCAGGTGCTCCAGATGGAACCCAACTGCTCGGGAGCGGTACAGTTGTGCCGGCTCATTTGTTGGGAACCTGCACACGGGCTCTAACTAAAGTGTTAGAGGATTTTCCCGGCCTTTGTCAGGGCTGGAATGCAGAATCGGTAACCTCAGCCACTTTCCTGAAGTATGCCTATGCTGATCGTGCGGGGAATGGGGTTGTCCACTCACAGGCTTACAAGCCACCGAAGTCGAGAGTATCATATAATGTGCTGGTTCAGTATGCAGAGAATGGCGTGCATGTTTCTTATGTTGCAGTAATTCAATTCTTTGTCAAAGTGATGGCTCCCACATGTGAGCCGTTGAGGTTGGCCATCTCTCACCTGCATCGTGTCGATTTTCTGCTGGAGGAAATTGCAATTGGCAGTATGTGGGCAGCAAAAGACATGGGGAAGCCTACACATGAAAATTACCCTGTCTTGTTTTCTCACATGCTTGACAAGCATGTAATGGCAGCGGTGGGAAAGGCTGCGTGGTTCATGCCCTACTCCAACATGTCCGGCACATAGCGGGACCCCCTTTTCGAAGTTGTAGCGTACGAATTGTGACAAGTATTATTGTGACAAGTATTTTATGGCATACACACATGCATACTGTCAGCGCAAGGTAGCACAAGGTTTAGGAAGCATGGCAATGCAATTGCCATTTACAGTGACTGAGTTTAAGGGAATGTTCCGCGACATGATGTCACCTTTCAATGACAGTGGGCCAGAGACACTCACGTTGCAGCCTGCCACTCCAATTGAAATATTGAAACCCAGTAAGCGCTGGCCATTGCCATTAATGGTGCAATTTCAAGGTCATGGTGTGCACGTTACTTTATTTCGATGTACTTCAGAACCTCATGATTTATAAGGTACATTTTCAGCTCAAGGCACCAATACGAGCGCTGGACATCTATGCGCGTGGTAGGCTCCACTGCTGTGTTGCTAAAAGCACTGTGACCTGCACTTGTCTTTTAGCATTTTTCCTTGGGTGAGGAGGCTAGGACAGAGAGGGAGGCAGGCACTTCATTTTCTAAACTAGGGGGGGCGGGAGCGTTGCAGCGGGAAGTCTGTACTGTGCATAGCAGTACAGTCCATGCATGAGTGCAACTTCAGTTGGCAATGCTTGTTTTGGAAGTTCACTGATTTCCAGGCCTAGCTAGGCCTGCAGGCTGTAGACTGCTGTTCCTGGGGCTTTCAGATGGCAGACAATTAGATTTGGCAGTATGCATACTGCCAAATCTGCTTATGCTTCTGCTGCAGCCAAGATTGAAGAATGTACTTACGATGCAGTCAATGTGTATGACATTAGATTTGTTGCATTAGCTCAGCACATGGATGAAGGACTTAAGCATGTGGGCCGCTAGCAACGCTGCACATCAGGCATTCAGTAGGCAGAGACAGCTTTTTAGGGTGAATAAAACTGAATATCAGGAGGGTAATGCATTTTAAGTTTATCTGCTTATAAGGTGCCACTTGTAGCTTATAGTTAAGCCAGTGTGTATCCATGTATGGGTATCTGAAGGACTTGCCATTCTACCTATACGGATACATCATCAATTGTAACTGCAGAACATCTGCCTTCAAAATTTGGCCTCAATTCTTACTCAAGGTTGCGGTGCCCCCACCTTGAACTGCACTAAGGTACTCAAGAGTGTACTACTGATCAGCTGATCAACTTTCTGAACATGACACCATACATGCTGTATTCTCACCAGTGAACTCTGAAACGGCTCAATATTTCACAATGCATGTCAGTCAGGCACATGTGCAGTAACATGCATGTTAACAATGTGGTTCTCCAGGGTGCCAATATAGACATTCACTGCCAAAGGAGTGTTGGGGCCCCACCAAGTGCTTGATCAAGAGCTCAGAGAACAGACATCACAAGGGCATGATGGGCTTCTGGGGCACATCAAAATCACATACTGGGTGCATGAGAAGCATGTCTGCAGCATACTCACTCAAGTCACAAGTCCTAAAAAAATACGAAATTTTTACGAACGATTACGAATGAAATACGAAGGGTCTTCATAAACCCTTCGCAAAGTCTTCACAAAAAGTTGGGCCCATCTCGGGTCGGAAAAAATCCGAAACTTTTGCGACGCTTACGAACTTCGCAAACCGGTACGACAGGATTGCGAAGCCTTTGCGACAATTTCCTTCGTCACAGTGGAAGCCTCTGATTATGCAGATGTGCAGTTTTGAGACCTATGTCGTCGTGAAGCCTCTGCTTATGCACATGTCTAGTTGTGAGACCTAAGTAGTCGTGAAGCCTCTGATTATGCAGATGTGCAGTTGTGTGACCTATGTAGTCGTGAAGCCTCTTCTTATGCAGACAACCTATTGTGAGACATAAATACGTCCAGGCGCTGGTGGTCATACCTCATAACGACAGTACGATACTGTTTTAGATCGTGTATTGAAGTTAAGGGTGTTTGGGTTTAACAATGTTGGGTTATTTCATTTTAGCATGTTTGTGACTCACATCAATTCATTTCAAGGGTTTAAAAGACTTACAATGCTCATAAGCAATGAGGTACAGTCATAGTTCACTTGGGTGTGTTTGTACTGTATGGTACTTTTAAGGTTAAATGACACTCATAGTGATTTATAGGGGCCATGGTACAATTTCGGCCTGTTTTCTGCCAGTTTTCTAGTAAGGTACACTCATTCCGGATCTCATCGATCGTGAGACTTTAAGTCCTGCGGTCCTTGGTCTTTGATTCGAGGCTTGTATCGGTGGTGAGTTAAAGTTCCGAGTCACTTAGATTCGAGACTATCATCGACCGAGATTCGTACTGTTCATCGACGACCATGTCGAATCATAAGGTACATTGAAATTCCAGTGCATAGTACTGATGGCATGCAAACTTGATCGTGCCCGTACGCTTTCAAGATCTGGAGTTGCAAACCTGTCAGGAGGCTAATAAATGAGCAGTCTCCTTAGTATAAATAGGAAGTGCTCTAACAGGTTAGTTAGTCTTGAGTTCCCTTATCAAGCTCCTGTGCCGTTTGCTTGGTCGTGTTTCGTCCACTTCTGAAAGTATGTGCACATACACACAACCACCTACAAACACACACACACACACACACACGCACGCACACGCACACGTGCGCGTGCACGCACACACACACACGCACACGTGCGCGCGCGCGCGCACGCACGCACACACACTCACACACACACACACAGAGACAATCTACACACACACACACACACACACACACACAACCACAAAGGCGCGTGCGCGCGCGCAGACACACGAGCGCAATTACCCTTCAACTTAGGGTCTCCAAACCCTAGTACCACCTCAAAAGGCTCAGTCAACCTGTTGTAAACCCGATTGGGGAATGCGGATTGGCAGACCAAGGCTTCGTAGCAAAGTGCCAATGGCACTGAGAGACAGCGTGAGTAACGACACGACAGCATTCTCGGTGCCAACTTGACCGTCTAGTACGTTAGAGGGGAGTAAATCGGGAAGGTCGTCCCTGCCTTCGATGGTCTGAAACCTCCCCCCCCCCCTTATTGTCTAACTTTTATCTCCTACATGGCGTACACGAGTTCTTAGTGTTAAACCACGCCAACTTGGAAGGGCACCAGCAAGACGCAAGAGGGTGCAGACAGAACCTGCGTGGCAACATAAACTCCGGCTCAACGTTTGGCAACGGTGAGTTACGACTTTCAGTTCGTTTGTATTCCAATGGAGTCTTGAGGATCAAGAACTCGGACCATGGCTGTGGAGATTATCTGGTGCCAGTAAGGATGATCGCGTCAGTCGCTGTGGTCTGTTATGGCCTACTATGCTCTAAATTCTTTGTTTCTTCCTGCACATGAGGTTTCCAAGTAAGGGTTCTGTCTTTAATTGGGATTCTGGCATTATCTTTCAGAGCGGACGCAGATATAGAACGCCGAGGAGTCGTCACCTTCGGCTCAAGATTTGGCAACGGAGGTTTACAACTATCCAATAATTTACTTTCAACTGGAGACTTGCAGACAAAGAAAACGGTGCATGGTTGTGTGGATTATTCGGTGCTAGTTTAGATCACCTGGTGAGTCTCAGTGATCCATTATGGCTTTCTATGCTGCGAATCCTTTGTTTCTCCTGCGCATGATTTGATCAAATTAGAAACATTGGCTCCATTAATTAACATATTTAACTCAGAGAAGGTATGTCCATCTCAAAAAACCCTGATGGTGCTCTCTCTCTCTCTCTCTCTGTAAGTGTGAGTGTGGGTGTGGGTGTGCCCAAGGGAATGCCACCAACAAGTTGAAGCTTGGAAGTGCCCATCAGCGCACCATTGTCGAAATTGGGTGGACGACTATGCCCCATGACAGGTAGGTTAACAAAGGGACCATGTACATTTGCCCCTTGTTGAGTGTTGGGATTGCCCATTTTTTGGAGCGGGGGCTGTCTCCCAGGGGTATGTGGAGGAACGCCAAGACTGGGAACCAAAGGGAAAAGGAATGTTGGGGCATTGTGCCGATTCTGGAGATCTGCATGAAGGCTACGTTGTGGAGGGGTCGCTGGACGAAGAGCCGGCATAGAACAGCCTTCTTATGGGCATGTAGGACCTGCATTTCCAATCCAAGTATTAGGAGTGCCGTTGCATGCAAGGCCACATTTCAAACACTAAGGCCAAAAATATGGTACATTGTTACACACGCCCTTAGTCACACACCAATACAAGGGCATCAAAAGTAACCAGAAGATGTGACTATAGATATTAAAAACAGCACATTGTACTATAAACAGCACATATGCATGCTACGAAGTTTATTAAAACTGATGGATGAGTAGTTGGGCAATAAAATTTCCCTTGGCATGCCCACACGCACTTACTAACATAAGCATGCACACAGTCACAAGGGCACACACTCAGCGCACATGTATGCACGCGCGCAAACACACACACACACACACACACACACACACACACACACACAAGCATGCACAAAGTCACAAGGGCACACACTCAGAGCACACAGATGCACGCGCGCACGCACACGTGCACACACACACACAAGCATGCACACAGTCACAAGGGCACATTCTCAGCGCACACATATACACGCACGCACGCACACGTGCACACAGACACATACACAGACACACACAAGCATGCAAACAGTGACAAGGGCACACACTCAGCGCACACATATGCACGCACACGTGCACACACACATAAGCATGCAAACAGTCATCAGGGCACACGCACACGCACACACACATTGCCCACACGCACACGCACACGTGCACACACACGCACACACACAAGCATGCACACAGTCACAAGGGCACAAACTCAGCGCACACATACACGCGCGCACGCACACGTGCACACAGACACATACACAGACACACACAAGCATGCAAACAGTCACAAGGGCATACACTCAGCGCACACATAAGCATGCAAACAGTCACCAGGGCACACGCACACGTGCACACACACACACACACACACACACACAAGCATGCACACAGTCACAAGGGCACACACTCAGCACACACATATACACGCGCGCACGCACACGCACACATGCAAACACACACAAGCATGCACACAGTCACAAGGGCACACACTCAGCGCACACATATGCACGTGCGCACGCACACGTGCAGACACACACATAAGCATGCAAACAGTCACAAGAGCACAGACACAGCGCACACATATGCACGCGTGCACGCACACACACACACACAAGCATGCACACAGTCACAAGGGCACACACTCTGCGCACACATTTGCACGCACACGTGCACACACACACATACCCACACAGTCACAAGGGCACACACTCAGCACACACATATACACGTGCGCATACATACGCACACGTGCACACACACACACAAGCATGCACACAGTCACAATGGCACACACTCAGCGAAAACAAATGCACACGCGTACGCACACGTGCACACATACACAGACACACCACACACACACAAGCATGCACACAGTCACAAGGGCACACACATACACACACACACACACACACACACACATGTAGGTACATGCCGGCACACACACGCACATGCACCCACACTTCCTCTCCAGTTCAAACATACCTGACTGAGAGTCTAGCGCCACACATTTAGATTCGGCGGTACGTGAGCAAGGGCTTTTTGATGCCAAGTAACCTGTGGAGGAAAGAATCGCCGTACTCGGTGCATGTCCCTCTCCAAAGTAGCGCACAGAGCTGTGCTGAGTACCTGAACCCCTTACCGCGCAACTTAAGCCCCACACACAGCCATTTGTTACCACACCTGGGTAGCTAATGCCCACTAGGTATGTAATACATGTGCATTGGAAGCCAAGCCAATCTGAAGAGCTTTTTTGTTTGTTGCACACGAGAGCACACACGCACGCAGACACGCGTGTGCGCTCACACACCCACACTACAATTGGGGCAACCATGAAACAGGGTCTTGTTGCATGAATAAAACAGAGCTAGCATCTGAAAGCATCCCCTTGCTGGCCGCATGACCCACGCCGGGAACAGGAACACATACAGGGGATGAATACATAAGGGCTGAGAAAACGGGGGAGGAGGTACTGAGATGGACAGTGAAGGGCTCCACCTTGACAGCGGTGAAGGATTAGGAACAACGTTTCTTGATGGTCTGGTTTTCCAGAATCATGCTTTCTGTGGGCACCTTAAGGGATAATGCCTGTATTAGGTTGGAGTTTATGCCTGGCAATTCACGCTCCTACTGCTGCTGCCACTCACCTCCACCTCCACCCTCACTCCCTGCCAGGAAACCAACACGTTCCACATGACATTTTTATGCATGCTACATGGCCAAAACCCAGGACACATTGAGAAAACTGCCTGAGACGAGAGGAGCGGCCGGGCGCAACAGCAGGAGCAGCAGCAATAAATGCGGCTTAAGCAGCAATGGCGGCAACAGCAAGAAGTACACAACAACCAACAAAAGCACCAACAACTCTTATCACCAGCACTACAGCTGCTGCTGCTACCCAAGATACAGGGCAAAGAGGAATGCTGAGGCAAAAGGAAGTTCCTTTAAGAAACCACAGACGCGAAATAAAAGAGGAAACTATGTAGGCAGGGATAAAGTATGGGAACCTCATCAGGAGCCTTTTATGCAAGGCAAACACATATGTCTCATTGAAGCAGTCGATGCACTTTCGAGGATGGACATTGACATGCCAGAGGGTCAATGAGGAGACATTCACATGTATCAGCGGCACCCTATTTGCTGCTACTCGGAAGAGACTCCAGTGACAGGAAACCATGCTTGTGGGGGGGGGGGGGGGGACTCACTGACACACACACACAACCAGAACCAACCACCCCCCTCTCCCCTGCCCTCTCTCTCTCCCTCCCCACCCCCCAAAATTCCGCCTCTCGAGTGCATAAATGCTGATATTCCGTCACATCAAAGAAGTTCTAAAAATAACTTGACAAGTTGGAAATGACCCGTGCTGATGCAGGAACCAGGAAGACGACCTTACTATATCAAAAAAACAAATTACTGTTGGCTTCACAGGCACAGAGACACACACAGTTTTTCTGAAGGAGCATCCTGAATAAAAAATGGTTGTATGCACCCTAACCATCCAAGACACTTTTCACCCACCCATCATAAACACACACAACTACCCTCCCCCACCCACATCTCCTCCACATCACACACACCCACACCCCCCAACCCCTCCCTCCACATCACACACTCACCACCCAAACGCCCTCCACATCTCACACACACCCCCCATCCCCCTCCACATCTCTCTCACACCCATACAAAACCCCCACTCCCCTCCCATCCCCTTCCCCCCACACACACACACACCAAACCCACAAAGCCCCCTCCCCTATCTCCCACCCTAATCCACCCCAAATCACATTCACCCACACCACCCAACCCCTCCCTCAACATCACACACACACATAGTCCATTTCATCCTTTATATGGGCCATATAAACAGGACTGATGAATAATCTAAAAGGAAGTAAGCGAAACGGGAAGTGGAGGAAAGCAAAGAGACCAGCACGTGCACACCATAGTAATTAAATCCAAACGCAAACGAATTCAGATGTTTAGAAAAAGCAGAGCCAATCGATAAGGACAAAATGGAGAGGGTTTTTGGGTACAACGGACCTTGCTGAAACTTCGGAGCAAGGAGCATTCCGCAACTCAAGTGGCACCAATCCGAAAGAGGTAGTGGTGCAACAAAACCAAAATTGACGATATTTAGTAACCTGCACTGATAACAGCGTCAGCAAGGGATTGCAACTCTGAAAAGTCCGTCGCAGGCAAGGATGGACCCTGATTTAACAAGGGGTGAATTTCGGAGGTCCAAAAACTAGCCGCTGAGCCACGAAACATTTAGAAAAGATATCAATGACATACCTGAGTCCTAATTGACAGGATGTTCGACCTGCAGAACGTGAATGATGGAAGACAGAGAGTGCGCACCGGCGTTCCGACATCAAGCTGGGGAGTCGATTCAAATGACCAAACCATTGAGTAGCAAAACAAGATACTCTCTGTCAGCCTTTGAAAAGGCAAAGCACAAAATGATTTGAGGTCCAGACGAACCTCCACCGGAGTGCGGACTTTCCATGGCGGGACCCGCAACCACAAACAAAATCTTGGCACCCCACTACACTTTAGAATACAAGCACTTACTGACAGAATACAATGCAAAAGCGTCTGTAGTTCGCTCACAGAAACAAAGCAATGAGGAGACTGGGTTTGGCTCGAGAATACATTTTTAGACCGAGTCCACGTGCCCGGACCTTTCGCTGGGCTCCTGGCGTTCAAATGGCGGCCTCTGATTGGCTGGCGGAGACCTAATCAGTGAAATTTTTAAGGAATCTTGGAGTTATGCCACTTGGCATAATTTGGCTCAGTAATTCATTTTTCGTCTGCCACAGGGTGGCAGACACGGCAGGAATAATTTAATTTCCCCCCGGAACGGTGGCAGAATCAGCATCAAATCAAAAGTTTCGCCAACTTACCACAGAACTCGCCGCTTTTGTACCTCTCACCCATGACAAGAAGTCTTGTCACAGCGTTACTCACGCATGTCTGGCCTGCAAAACCCCACTTGGCGCTTACAGCCCACAAGCTTCAATATCAAGGTCCTACATGAGCAAGGCAAAACGTGGGTGGAAGCTAGGCCTACGAGACAGCCCCTACACACGACCAACGCTTGTTTTCACACACACCAGTTGCACCAACAAGTGGACGTTCACCATATTTCTCAATTGTGGGCCCCGCAACTCGGCGTAGGGCCCAACAGCACCCCTTGAGGGTGCGTCCCCTCCCCTCTGCCCTTCCGCATTCACATGGGCCAGGCTTTCAGCCCAGCCAAAACATTCAGAAATACCCCAAAACAATCACGGATTGCTTGAAAATATTGCAGCAAAATGCTACCAAGGTGTCGGGCTCATGGCTTCCTTTCGGACCTTGGGCATACAAAATTCCGTCCCTTCCCCGATGCTCTCCAAACTTCGCACCCCTTCTCCTTGCCACCACGGCCACCCACTGGTATGCCTCTTGCAAAAAGAAAGCCCTGGGAACGCCCTCTAAAGCTCTTGCAATCAGAGCCCTTACCTCCCCGGGCTTCAAACGGCAAGTCCCACCTGCAACTTCAGGGCGGTACTGTACCATCTTTGTCGCGCAGGGCCCACTCGATTTTCTTTGTACTACGGCAACTTGCAGTACGCCTCACACGTGTACTGCCCATGGCCATCAAATCTCCTGATTAAATGTCTTAAAATGCCGATTTCTGCAGCCCAGATTTGCGCCTGACAAGATTTATTGTCATGGGTGCTCTGCTGGAGTTTGATCACGAAACTCGCCTCTTTTGTAGCAGACCCCTACCTCTGCTCGAGTTTGATAACGAAACTCGCCTCTTTTGTAGCAGACCCCTACCACTGCTGGAGTTTGATCACGAAACTCGCCTCTGCTCTAGCAGACCCTATCTCTAGAGTCTGATCACAAAAGTCGCCGCTCCTGTACCAGCTTTACCGCATACCCTTGTCTCGTTTAGAGTCATTGAATAAGACTTCTGTTTTAATGTCTTGAAAGACTATCAATTCCAACACCCAGTTGGCCAACCTCTCCACTGCATTATTTGCACATGCACGATTCACTCGCAGCCCTTCTTGCTGTTTTTAATGCAACTTGAGCATGTATATACGCGTTTCCAACAACACACAACAAAGAATTCAAGCTCATCAGTAAATAGCAACACGAGGATACTTGTGTTGCTATTCATTACATTACAAAGCCATGCTGGAACCAATCGGATATTCAATACTAGCACCGGTGTGACAAACTTACTACATTCAGTGCGGATGTCCAAGTAAGGTGCAGACTAGAACTATGGAAGGCCTGAACTAAACCGTTGGTTCTTTCATTCATCCTATCAAAATTTGGCATCCATCACACTCTCATCAACAAAGGCGGCATTATGAGACCTTTTCATTGCCGAATGCCCAGCTCTGACACCTCTGCGTTCTTTCGCATTCAAGGAGTAGTCAAGAGCTTTTTCAGAAGGGAAAGTTTTCATGTCATACGCTGACATGAATAGCCTCACACAGTCGTTCAAGTGATTTTCACCCAAACGATTCCGGCGATCGTTCTTCAAGAAATTCATACAAGAGAACAGGCGCTCGGCTTGCACAGAACTAACTGGAATGATCAACATGATCACCGTTAGTTTGACAAATTCTGAAATATCACGCCCTTCTCCTGCCTTAGAAAGGTAGGCCCAGACGTATTGCGTCAAACTCTTGACCTCAACCTCTTCCCCCACCTCAACCTCTTCCTCAACTGCATCATCTAAGGAGCTTTCGTCTTCAACATGCGAGCGAGCCTTTCGAAAGGAAAAAGAATTCTAGCCTCATCCTTTCTAGCCTGATCCTCAGCACTGCGTTTTGTGATTGCTGCACGGATTGATGGCACTCTCTCACGCATGATCTCCTTGAACCGCTTGGTCTGTGTGCGAAGCAAATCCCCATTTATGATAGGGGAAACGGTGATGTTGTTAGAAGAGCCCACTATCTGCAACTTCTCTGTACCATAAAACCCAACTAGGAGCTCAACAGAATCCTCAAGATCCACGAGTTGTGGCTTCTCCCAATAGGACGCTTGCAAGACACTAAGTGCATCCAACAAATCCGTATGCGGGAAACGCTCGATAATTGCTCAGCCAATGTCCTTCCAATATCACAAACCTTCATGAGAATTTCGTCAAGGCACCCTTGCCATGACTCCTTGGTGATACTCTTCCCTCCAGATGTAAGAATATGGTATGAACGATGGGCATCTGATGTGTATGTGAGCCGACCCCCTGGCCCATTAAAAGCCAAATGGCTCAACTTTGACGGAGACGCTTGAATCTTTATTAGGTTACGAAACGCCTCATCAATCAGCCCTTCACCATTCTGCATGTCATAATGCGATCTGATAAATTTGTTCATAGAATGTTCAGAAAACAAAGTGAGAAGGTCCGCCCGTCTTTGGCAACCGAGTTCGCCAGTCAACAGAACCAGTGGTGGTGACTCATTCGGGACTCCCTGGCAGGGACTCCCGAATGGCGATTCGGTAGTCGGGCTTCGGGCGGTTGCGCTCCCCGGCCTACCGTCTTCCGTAGCCGCTGGCCTTAATGCGGACCGCCCTGCTGGCAGCCACCTAGCAGCCCACTCTGAGAGCCTCTCAGTGAGAGGGCTCTGAGAGATCATGACCCCCGTCCGGAATACAGGGGTGGCAGAATCGTCCCTTGAGAAATACATTTTCAAATGCCACCGTGGCAGAAATCCCTATCTTGAATTTTTTTCCCTCTGCCACTCGGTGGCAGAATCAGCCTCTCCGCATTTCTTTTTCGCTGCCTGAAATGGCAGAGTCGGAGGGTGCAAAATGGGATTATTCTGCCAGCCAACCGCTCGGAATTATTTAATTCTGCCAAAATGGCATAATTCTGCCACTAAAAATTTCACTGGACCTAATGCGACCTATCGGACCTTTTGCGGGCCAATGGGAGCGTCGGAAGGCACCCTATACTACCGTTCCATCACCAATGGGCCAATGGGCAATAGGCCCATTGGCCACGAAAGGTCCAATAGGTCGCGATAGGTCCCTGACAGCCAATCACAAGCCTCCGTTCAAACCACAGGAGAGTAGCGATAGGTCGCCTTTCTTTTTTTAGCTTATGCCCTTCTGACTTACACTAGCAGTCCCCGCGACACA
>KV908783.1:30000-32023 GCA_002005505.1 Botryococcus braunii
TCGGAAAACGACATGTGGTGGCTGCCTAAGGGGAATCTCTCTGTACGAGGCCAAAATGCCAGCCGCAGCCCGTGCCGCAGCCCCACCAGGCACAAAACCCCCACCACCAGCCCAATAAGAGGCAGCGAGTGAAGAGGTCCTCACAACATTGACATTCAGATCCCGCCCCCCATCCCAGTCAAGAAAGACCAAGTCCGGCCTACGCGTCTCAAAAGCCACAATCTGAACCAGGAGTGGAGATTCCCGGGTGACGACAGCCTCCACCTCCTTGCTGTTGACGTGGTCTGTGTCATCACCATATGTGTTATTTGATTAGTATGCTGTAACTTCATCTTGGCTATTTCCCGACAAGATATTGACGGCACAGGCATGCATGTGGACAGCAACTTCCCCTGTCCTTCCTGACGTTCTTAACCAGCTTCAACACAGAGATTTGCCAAGGAATTTGCTCTAGAGGACAGGAATGATGTCTCCGGCAAGGAAAGGATTCCCTCGCAGCTGGAATATGCATATATGGAGATGACCTTGCAATATGTTGCTGGTGAGATGCAGTCATCTATCTGCTCATCCCATTCCCCCCCCCCCCCCCCCCGGCCCCCACCTTTCTTGACCTTGCTATCATTTGGGCTCCTGTTTTAGTAAATGAGGGTCAGGGATTTGTGTATTATGTGGGACATTTTTGCAGTGTTTCTTTTTTTTTGGGGGGGGGGGGGGGCGGGGGGAAGGGGAGGGGGGACTTATGAGGTACATGAGTTGACAACTGATATGTCTGTCCACAAAACCTTGCGTTTCTGACATGCCAGCCTTTTTTGTATTGACATTTGAGTTTCCAGACGTTTCCGGTGTCTGCGCTGAAGTTGATAGTCTATCTTTGGTGATAGCCAGGATTTACTCCACTCTTGCTGTTGTCCGCTCGACCTGCGGGACTGCCCCGCCCCCCCTCTTCCCTCCACATGTGTGTGCATCAGCGCCGTCTCCCTCCATATGTTTGTGAGCTGGTGTGTGCCCTGTCAGTATGCGCGATTGCATGCTTGCAATTCTCAGCAGAAAAGGGATCCCGGCCAAAACAAATGCTGCCCAGCATGCTGGCCCCTTCTGTATCTGTTGCGGAGTCCATGTTATTCATCGGCCAAGCATGCCGATGGAGCGGTAGATCTGTGGGTGAGGCAGTGAGTGAGGTAGTTCAGCAGACCCCAAGGCCGGCTGATAAAATCACTTGCATGGCTGGTACACTTCCTTCTCACATGTGAGTACCTGTGAACCTAATCTGAGGTGCCTTACTGTTATTCATTGTCTTTGTTGTTATTGTTTGCCATTGCGGATATTCTTCAATATCCTGGAGTTCCAAGGCCATGACTGTCAGTGAGTGTTACGTGCGCCCCCTCTCTGCTACCAGAAATGTCAAGCCTTCTTCAGGAGTTCTCGAATAAGTAAATAGATCCATCAACTTTGATGGTGTTCGGTTAAGATAGGCTTTAATGTTTATATGAAGTGTGCGATGACAGCGATTGCAGAGACATGTTCAACAGGAAAGAGTCAGCTACAGCGGTCAGAGTCAGCCTAGCCAGGCGGTCAATTGCGGGAGCTTTCACGCTGATGAAGTGACACCACTAGCTTCTCGGGCAGCTCCCTCGGTATTCTACGTAGTTGACTTTCATACAACTTGTGATCATGGACTCGTGTTGAGGCTGTTGCGAAGTGCTGTGCAGTCCCCAGTAGGGACCCAAACAGGGGACCCCCACTGGGACCCCCACAGCAGGGTAGGCCAGGCATGGGGGGACCAAGATGTTATGCAGGGCTGCAGCTGGCGCCCCCGCACTTCGCGGTCGAGAAAGGGGTTTGAAGTGATGGCGCATAATTGGGACTTCACAGTGGCGAAATCTAGCTTTCCATAGCCTTTGTTAATCGACGGTGGGCGATGTGTCCTCTGAGGATTTAAATGTCTATCGCCATGGTCTGGCGAGCTCCCCCAAATGAATTATTTTTTTCCGTCCCCAATTATAACTGACGCCGGGATTTTCCG
>MVGU01001743.1:5000-32500 GCA_002005505.1 Botryococcus braunii
TGGGGATGCCCATGTGCGAGGGGAGATGTCTGGGTCATCCCATATCATGTCACTTTTACGGTCTAACAGATCCTTTACCTGTGAAATGTCAATCTGCAAGGCTCTATCAAACCGCACATGGTCAGCTATATAGTATCCTAGTTTCTTAAGTTGTTGCATAAGGGTACCCGAAAACGTTTCTCGGCCTTCTACTATTGCCAACCTAATGTCATGCATGAGGACCTTGTAGTGTAATGAATCAGGTCTCATGGCCGCTATATTGTTCCAAAACCTGGCCATACGTAAGATCCAAGTTGAACACAAAGAGAATATGTTTAATTCACAATTGATTATTTCCTCAGGGATTGTCCGACGCACCCCCAAAATCTGAGCTAGGACCCGCTTGTGCGCATCCAATAGGGGTATACTACTAGGTTTTGCCGAAGACAATTGCCTGCCTTGAAAGCATCTGAATGCCCAGACTTCACATCCATAGGAGATGAGGGGTGGTAGGCAAGCTAAGTACAGTTCTGTCATGAGCATCATTGACATGTTGCAACCGAGATTGCTATAAGCTCTAGTAAGGTCTTCCCATGCTATCCAGAACCTCTGCTCAAGGTACTTAATGCCGGCTTGAAGGCCATTCTTGGCATGAATCTGTAATCCAAGGTATTTAACCTCCTGTACCGGACCAATTCTAACCCCTGCAACCTCTAGAGAGGTAGAGGGTGTCCGAGGGTCTGGATTTACTGAAAGGTATTGCGTCTTGGCCCCATTTAGGCGCATGTCCATACTCTTACACCATTCTTGAGTAGCATTCACCAACACCTGTAGGTCCTCAACTGTAGGCGCGACGAGAACAAAATCGTCCGCAAAACCTAGCACTTGGATACGTATTATATTTAAACGTGTGCCATCAGGTAGCTGAAGGCCAGCCGTGGGACAATGGTGTGCAAGATATCGGGGGAGTCCATCCGACATAATTCCAAATAGTGTAGGGCTAATGGGGCACCCTTGAGGAACACCCGCACTTGATTCAAACAACCCCCCATGTTTGCCCTCAATCTTGATCGCCAAAACTGTACTGTCTATTACAGCTTGAGTAGCATAAAGAAAATCCCCTTGGATTCCCAACTGCTCCAAAATATGCCCTAACTTAAGACGCGATACCCTGTCATAAACTTTAGAGAGGTCCAGGATTGCAAAATGCAGTGGAGTGATGCCCATTGCCCAATCTATGAGGTGTTGTATAACAAACAGTTGATGGGTGGTGGACATTTCAGGACGGAAGCCTGTTTGGCAATCAACACGCACACGGTACTTCTCCAAGTAAGATACCAGACGCGAGTTCAACACGTTGGCATACAACCTCATAAGAGATTCGCCCACGGCAATGGGACGATAATTTCCTGTGTTATACGCGTCCCCTTTCTTATATACCGGTGTCACCAACCATACATTTGACTCCGCCGGTATGGTACGTTGTCTAAGCGCCATAGTAAAAGTGTCCGCAATGACCTGACTTAACAGGTTTCGTGAGTAAGGATCCCCCGGGTGTGTAAGTGGCTGAGCATACCTAAACAACTCTGTAGGGTAACCATCTTTCCTCGGGGATTTCCCATTGGCAAGTGGTCGGAGACCCAGTTCAATTTCCTCGACTGTGAAGGGAGCATTCAGCTCGTCGCACTGGTCGTGACCATGATCTTCGGGGACTTGATGGGGAGGATATGCCCCAATAGGCAGACCATGCGCGGGCTCTTCAGTTCCAAGACCACTTGCAAGGGAATTTATATAAGAATCCCAAGCTGACAAAACTCTAAGGGGTTCAGGCAGTCTATCTCTTTCACGCCGAAGGGTTTCCAAAACCTATAGGGGTTGAAATGGTTTTGGTGTACCAATGTTTTAAGCTTTTGGGCCTGGTATGCCCTTTTCTTTTTCCTCACAATAGCATGGTACTTACGCTCTAACCTCCGGAACTCATCACCCCGCCATTTGGTTAACATTCCATACCTCCAGACTTCCCGTTTAAGGGCCCGGCATTCCTGGTCAAAAAAGGGTTGATGTTGACGCCGGTGTCCATTGTGGGGATACCTTTTGTATTGGTCATGCATTCCTGCTTTCTTTGCAGCATCTTTTATGAGTGCGTAGAGGCAATGAATGCTAGACTTAATGTCCCCATCTTCAACCGCTTTTTCACATTGGCTCATGAGGTTTAACTCATCACTCTGTAATGCTTGGACATATATTGATCCATTGCAAATTGGCACCAGCTAATTTGTGACAATGGGTGTCCCCCTTGATCAGAAGAGGGACACGGTCTAGGATGAATAGGAATAGACAAGGATGCACATAGTGGGAAATGGTCAGACTCTGACCTCTCACAATCAATGCCACTGTCTTCTAGGAAGCCAAACGTGACAAGAAGATGGGGAAATGTCCCCAATAATCTACTAAAAGCCAAACCTGACAAGAAGATGGGGAAGTGTCCCCAATAATTCTACTCACATTCAGACCCAAACAGTCAATCGTGAGATAAACATATATGTTTATCCACAACTAATACGTATGTTGTATCCACAACTAATATGTATGAAAATGAAAGTATGGCCTTGAACAACCTCTTTGCAAACGCCGAAGTGAAAGAGGAAGAACTACGGTGGTAAAAATTGCCTCACGTGTCTTCCTGGTGCACCAGGAAGACATACCCCTTCCAACAATCAGTGATCTTGCTAATAATTGCTAACCTATCAGCTGCATTAACACCGTGTTGAAACCGTTACTCTCATGATACATTTAGCAAAAATTGACCAGCTCCCGCGTGCTGGTTGTCCCAAACCAATCTCTCTGCGGTGTGTTGTTGCTGCAATTGGCTGTTTCTCAAAACTGCCTGGAACAGCCGATTACCGTTTGCCACGCCTTCCCCCAACGACTACATGATTTTCGCATTGTTGTAGTACTTCGAATCTGGGGATTCCAGCAAAGCCAACGTCCTTCTCAGCACACACCAGACCAACAAAACCATCTATGCTGTAACACGGAATCCCATGAGAACTAATTCTGTCCTGCATTTCAAGCACTTTGCAGGATTGCGTCCGTGAAACAGAATGACAACATCAGTACAACAGCACAACTAAAACCATTAGGGTCCTTTCCACTTCATTCCACAGTTAACCATCAAAAGACCCATGCAACGCAGAGAATACACTTGCAACGCAGTTGACCATCAAAAGACCCCTGCAACGCATGCGAGCGCGTTTGCGTGCGCGTGCGTGTGCGCGCGCCTGTGCGCGCGCGCGCGCGCGCGCACACACACACACACACACACACACACACACACACACACACACACACACACACACACACACACACACACACACACCCCTAAAGAAAAGAAAAGGGGAAGGACTTACTTCTGAGATATTATGGCCTCAAATTTAAGAAGTCGTCCAACTCGTCTTCCTGCAATCATCAGTTCCCACCAAAGTTCATCAACCATAACTAAACCAAGTTTCATCAAAATCAAAAGATTGCTGCATACGTAGTGAATAAAGAATAACTAACAACGTGAAGCAGATGAATCATTTTTACCTGGAGGTCCATGAGCTCGGGATCAACAAGGGACGCGTTGACATCAACCTGCACCATATTGTACCAGCCTGTCAAGAGTGAGTATGTTTCAAATAACAGAACTATACCTAAAAAAAAAGACATACATTGTCCCTGCTCATTTACATTATATCCGTTTGACTGTGATATAAAGGCAAATATTTGAAGGTTAGCAGCAGCGACAGCTCAAAAGATTACTATCTGCAAAGGAGCAACAATGCAAGCAGACCAGGAAATCACGAGGGCTGCAAACTCACGAATAGCATATGTACCTGCTGGCCGGCGACATGCAACATCTGCCGTAAAGGTTGCTGATGTCCACTGCCAGACTCCTGCAGCAAGAGCAGAAACACTTCAAGGAGGAGCTCTGCACGCCTGGATTTCAAGGTCGAATGCAAAAAACAAGCAGCAGCAGCGACTGAACAAAGGATTTACTATCTGCAAGCAAAGATGCAGCGATGCGAGCAAGGCTGGAAATCGTGAGGGCTCCAAAAGTCAAGCACAGCGTGTACCTGCTGCCTCGGGACATGAGACATCTGCTGAAAAGGTTACTGATGTCCACTGCCAGCCTCCTGCAGCAACAGCAGAAACACTTCAAGGAGAAGATCTGCACGCCTGGCAGTCAAGATCGAATGCAAAAAACAAGTAGTAGCAGCAGCGACAACACAAATGATTACTTTCTGCAAGAACAAAAGCATCAATGCAAGAAAAGCAGCAAATCATGAAGGCTCCAAGAGTCAAGAACAGTGTGTACCTGCTGGCTGGCGACGTGCGACATCTGCCGACAAGTTTGTTGATATCCACTGCAAAACTCCTGCAGCAAGAGCAGAAGCACTTCAAGGAGGAGCTCTGCACGCCTGAATTTCAATGTCGAATGCAAGAAACAAGCAGCAACAGCGACAGTTGAAAAGGATTACTCTCTGCAAGCAAACAAGCAGCGATGCAAGCAAAGCAGGAAATCACGAGGGCTGCAAAGTCACGAACAGCATATGTACCTGCTGGCCGGCAACGTGCGACATGTGCCGTAAAGGTTGCTGATATCCCCTGCAAGACTCCTGCAGCAAGAAAATAAACATTTCAAGCCTAGAATCTACATGTTGAAGGAAAGTGACAAGCTAGGGGACGCAGTAAAGTTACCTGCCACGAATCGGTGCAGTCAGATCCGAAAGGGATACAGATTGCCGGCTCCTGCCACTCCATCCCTTTTCTCCTTGTTCCGAAAAAGATTCACTTTCAAATGCGCATTTACAAAGAGCATCTTCCAGGAAAGTTTGGCACAGAGGAACGGCCAAACAGTGGCCTAAATCTTTTAGACCACCGCTATATGGGGATCTGGGGTGGTACTCGCGGAACAATTCCACCGCTTCTCGGTACCAGGGGATTTTTCGAAAACCCTCGGCTTCGCCTCGGGTTTTCGAAAAATCCCCTGGTACCTCGAAGCGGTGGAATTATTCCGCTTGTACCACCCCGATCCCCATATAGCGGTGGTCTTGTGGCATCCTTTACCGGGTTCCGTGCCCAACGGTACCCCCACAAAATTTTTCGGTTAGTTAGCGAGATTCAGTCGGGCTGCGGGGTTATAAATGTAGGTTCGAATCGATTGGTCGGATCGCCACCCGGGTTTGTGAGGCCCCGGGACCTAGCACTTGGGAGGGACCTACTGGACCGCTCCCGGTCTTGCGACCGGTCTTTCGGACGATAACCGGAGGCTGGCTCCGATCGCGGTTAGGCTAGCACGGCTCTGACTGGTGGGGCTGGACTCGTGCTGGACCTTGTGGTTAAAGAGTTATTAGATTACTATCGGTTTTCTTAAAAGGTTTCTGTTCTCCAGGATGTGTGTTTTCTTCCTATTGTGTTTTCTTGAAGTTCATCCGGGTCTTCCGGATCAGGGTTTAGGCGGCTTACGGCTACGTCGCGGCGATTGCTCAGATGTTTCTCTGCTGTTGTGAGGACCTAGAATATGAGTATTTCGAAGTCTCTGTGGGGTCGGATGGTGGTGTGCGTTTGATCTCGTGGTGAGGCTTGTGAGGCCGTGTATGGTGTAAGTTTGTCGTCTTACTTACAAGGGTATTGTTCTACTCACGTTTATCTTTCAACTTGACAGGTTAATTATGACTATATTATTTCACATTCAGTAGGAATTTGGGTGTTACCAGGCAAATTAACGGTTATCACCGGGACGATCAATGGCCTAACTCGGCAAGTCAGTGGTGTCACAAAAAGTACTATTATACTGCAAGTGATGTGTTTCAGAAACAATTCCAAATAACAGGTCAAACAATCAACATCCCTATTTCGCCGGGGGCCGCGGACAGACACGGAGTTGGGGCGCTATGCTTTACACGCAACTTTCCGAATTATACTGTTGCTTGTGGGCCGGAGGCTGAGCCCCTAATATACACTCTCCTCTAGTAATACTTACAGCTTCCCAAGCCGTATTAACACATGCCCTCACATGATCAAGGGCGGCTAAAACACTGCCAACACATCGATCAGCGGACGGCTAAAAGTCAAAGTTCCTCGTGCCGAGCTGCATGGCACCTACCGAGTACCAAAGTCTCCGCGAACATTCAATTCCAACCGTTGCTTCGAATGAAAGCACCGGAATACACAATTTTGCCCTTAGGACCTAAATCAGGGACAAATACCCCAGTCCAGGTACAAAAGGGTAAAGACAGGCGCCATTTTTCCACGACTTTATGAAACGTCAAATAAGAGCCATAATAAAAGCTGTACAAGTCCGATTGAGGGTTGTTTACTTATCACCTTTGTGGCTACGCCAAATACACACATTGTCAGTTTAAATCAATCGGATGGCCACCAATGTACACGGTCACACTCCAGTTCACGACATATGTGGCATCCTTTCCCCCCCCTTAAAGGAGAGAAAGTCTGGAACGACTTTCGAGAGTGTTTGTCGAGAGGACTAAAGAGCATAAAGTACAATGCCTATGACATAAGGTACAAATAGTATGGGTATTCAATTCTGTCTTGTACTCACGCATGTAGGAATTCTTTCCTCCTCTAAGGGTTGGTCTTACTAATATCTTCGTGATATCATAATGTATTGAACTTAATATAATTTACTGAATAAGGTACAACATGTACTGCATCAAGTGTACTGCATATGGTCATCAAGGGATGCCCATTTTACACCACCAGAGTTCGAATGCATCAGATTGCTTCCACCTTGAAGGTGTACATGTCTGATAAAAGCAAGTTTCTCGGGACTAGAGCCGGTGTGACATCCTTTCTCCATCTTTGGGCTTCCAAACCCTCCAAATTCAATTGGTCCAGCCAGATTATTGCTCTGATGCGCCGAGGTATTGCATATTCCTTGTTAAGATATCCATGATAGTAGAACGACTCCAATTGTGTCGGCTGCATGCGGCACGCTTGGTCTTTGCTCATTGTTCCTTGAACAGCTCCTTGTACTTCGTCCTTGCCGCAAGGTACTTTGTAGGTATCGTTGTCCATTGCTGCGCGTTGGGAAGGTGATTCATAATGCACCGCCTTTGCGGCATCACCGTTGTTCATCGGGGACCCTTGGCCCATGAGTATAGATGCGCGGGGCTGAATTGCTCTTCGCTTACATATGCCATCCAATTCCAAACTCCAACATTCCCTCAAGATACTGCTTTGGCTCAAGTCCTTTGAAGCAAGCTTCTTCTCATTCACGGTCTTTCTTCGTAGGAAGGATGCGACCTTCAGCACTCTACCGGTAGTGGTATAACTTACTTTAAACATTTTCAATGCGTGCAATACTATTCCTTTTCTAATTATTTCCTTTAATCCTTTTAGTGGTGGCTGGGATGGTACTTCCCAACGGTGGGTATTGATTCCCTCCAGGTCTTTCCTTTAGAATTTTGGGAAACAAGCGTGCTGCCGTCGTAGTACTCCTTAACAATGTCAAGTCGGCCCTCGTACCATGGTACTGTCCTTGGGCCAAATCCTCTGGTGGCCTTTCGTACAAGTGGCCAGTTGCGGGTCCTTCATTCAATAGGGAATTCTTTGGCGGCAAAATAGTAGTTCTGGGCCCGGCGTGCTATTCGCTAGCATCCTTGCGGCTTGTCCCAGGTCGGTGTCGTTTGTCAGCGGCTAAGTACTCAAGTACTTCTTCATCGTCCACAAGGTCGCGAGAGGGGACGGCATCCGCAATCTGGTCACATAAAGGGCATAGCCAGGGTCCCCTGGGTACCCGGGCCAGTGCAGGCTCCAAACAGTCGATGTGGTATCCGTGGTTGCCGAGGTCACATAGTAGCATGGTCTCCTCATCATCTCTTCCCGTGCATACTTGGCACGGTACATCTTCCATAAGCGGCGGGCTGTCAGTACGCATACGCGGTGTAGTCTTAGGTTCTTGGCTGGCCATAGCGGCAGAACGGCCAGATATAGTCTCCGTAGGCGGCTGCAGGTCATAAATCTGTGTTGATTCAATTCTCATCTCCGGAAGGCAGTCCCTGGAAGGGGGTGCATCATCCTCCGGGGTCGTCATGCGGCGTAGGGTTGGTGAAGTTACTATCTCTCCGCGCTGGGTGGTATCGTGCGCGGGTGGCGGGTAAGGTTGGTCCAGGTCCATTGTGTCTCCAGCAGGCGGCATATTTTCCTTGTCAAAGGTCATGGTGTAGCAGTGCATGTGGTTCTCCTCATTATTTTCTTCTTCTAACGGCGGCGGCGGCGGCTCTTCACTGTAGTCTTCTCCGGGGGGCGGCATTAGGCGTAGACGGGAAAGGCAATCCACATTCCCATGCAAGGTCCCCGAGCGGTGCTGGATGTCAAAGTCATATTCTTGTAGTTCGATGGCGTATCGTGCTAGTTTGCCGGACAAATTGCGTGAAGTGAGTAACCACTTCAAAGCTTTGTGGTCTGTTACTATAGTAAATTGAACTCCATAGAGGTAGGGGCGGAATAGCTTCACGGCCCACACTATGGCAAGCAGCTCCCCATCCGTTGGAGAGTAGCTGAGCTCTGCTCCTTGTAAAGTTTTGCTGGCGTATGCGATCACATGGTCACCATCCTCGAACTCCTGGCCCAGAATGGCGGCGGCGGCTCCGGGCTGCCAATCAGTGTATAGGGTGAATTTCTTGCTGAAGTCGGGGTATCGTAAAAGCGGCGCATCCACTAGCATAGCCTTGATGGCTTCAAAAGCGGCTTGGCAGTCAGTGGTCCAGTTGAAAACAATCCCCTTTCTCGTAAGCCGCGTCAATGGGGCAGATATGGCGGCCATGTTGTGCAGAAATCTCCTGTAGTAGTTTGCAAGTCCCAAAAAGGACCTGACTTCGGTCACGTTCGTTGGCGGTGCTGCGTTGAGAACTGCCTCAACCTTGGAAGGGTTGGGCTTTATGCCTTGGGGCGTGATAATGTATCCTAAGTACAACACTTCACTGCAACATAACTCACACTTGGCCGGGTTGGCTCTAAAGCCCACCGCACGGAAGCGTTCAAGCACTAACTTCAAATGAGTGAGGTGGTCCTTAAATGTGCGGCTGTATACCAAACAATCATCTAAATAAATGACACAACACTTGCCTATTAAGTCTTGCAATAGAGTGTTAACAAATCTCTGAAGCGTAGCCGGGGCGTTACGCAAGCCGAACGGCATTGATACAAACTCGAATAAACCTTCTTTGGTGGTAAAAGCGGTCTTTGCACGGTCCTCTGGGGCTACTGGTATCAACCAAAAGGCTGACTTGCAATCAATCTTACTTAAATATTCCACCCCCTGACCTAAGGAATCTAGGGTCTCGTCTATCCTAGGCATGGGGTAGTTGTCACGTCGGGTAACTGCATTTAATGGACGGTAGTCAATACAAAACCGGACAGAGCCATCCGGCTTGCCTACTAACACAGGCGAACTAGACCAAGGAGAGCTGGAAGGCACTATCACTCCAGCCTCTAGCATTTTGTGAACTTCTTCCTCGATCACCTGATCCTCCGAACGGGACAAGCGATAAGGGCGTGTTTTGATGGGGACCGCATCCCCAGTGTCTATGCGGTGGTGCATTAAGGTGGTTCTTTCCTGTACTATACCTGGGGAAAATACGTCCCTGTACTCCTGTAATAATCTCTCAATCTCTTCTTCTCTCTTAGGACCCAATTTTCGCATCCCGGTGGTGATTTTTAACATGGGATCGGGGTCCTGTTTCATCTTTTCAGTATTTGTTATCTCTCTCAACTTCTGCATACCAGGATCTTCCTTCCTAAGGGAGGTGGGGACACGAACAATTATGACAGGCCATCTGGTAGGGCCATAACGACGTCGCAGACCTGCAGGGTCCTCTCCCGGGGCCGTGAAAAGCTGCACACCAGGAGGGTATTGTTTGATGATCTCAAATTGCTCCATTACTGTAGGAAACCAAGGGGCAGAAGGCCACCATGGTAGCACAAGTACTGCACTAGTGGTAAAGGGACTACTGGTGAAACACGCGAGGCAGTGATTCACAACTCTGTCAATTATCGAAAAAGGTGGGTTGCAATATATACTCAAATGGGTCCAGCTCTGCTGTAAACAATCGTCCTCAGCGGACCAATACAAAGGTAACTGAGAGTTGTGACCTTGGAGATCACAACATGCGTCGAGGTCAAAAGGACCCCACTGTGTTTCAATTTCTCTAAAAACATTAGTTTCCAACATCCAATCTTCAGTCATGTAAGGATGGGCTGCTAACTCAAGCTCTCGACCCTCGTTGCTTACTGTCGCAATGTAAATCTCATTCTCACTTCCGGAAGAGAAAGCCTCATGCTCCTCCGAATACTCTTCCTCCTCCTCGGAGGGTTCAGTACTAGGAATTTCTCCCTCACTCCCGGAATAAAGGTCTGTTTCTTCCTGGGATTCTTCTGACAGATCGTTCTCAATGTTTATAATTTCGTCTGGTAGGCCGGGTACCCCAGGTACCCCTGGGTCGGCGGGATGACCCGCGGGACCATCGAAATCTATTCCTGGGACTCTCGCGACGCAATATCGGTTGCTGCTTTTACTGGCAGGCATGACAGTGATGGGAACTCTCCCCATAATTTGTGGTTCTATTCGAAAAGACATCTCTTGCTTGGCGAAGCTTATCTCGGCGTGAGCCTGAGTAAGCCAATCTGTTCCAAGAAGTACATCATAAGAAGTCGCTCCACTAACAAATACGTCAATTGGTATTACTAAGCCCTCAACTCCTACAGGGAGCTTGCGAATAATGCCCCAAGGAGTGGACATTTTCCCATCTGCACACGAGTATCTAAGACGTGAAGGCTCAATCTGATCAATTAAATTTAACTGTCGTGCGGCTGATTGTGAAATCATTGTGTTTGTGGCACCAGTATCGATGATGCCATCCTCAAATACTAAGTCATTAATGATTATAGGTACGGTGGCAACAGTGGTGTTCACCGGATTCCTTTGCAGGTTTGATTGTGGCATTTGCGTTGAAGGTGACTCCTCGTTGTCAGTCCTGCTAGTTGAGGTGGTCCCTCCAGAAACGTAGATAACTTCCGCATTGGTAGCTCTCGCTGGCGGCGGGTCTCGCTGTCTGTTACGCAGAAATTCCTCACGGGACTCCTTTAGCTCCATGATTGACTTGTTGAACTCCTCCTCGCTGATGTGGTTCAGGTAGGTTTGTACGGTGAGCTTCATGGGAAGCCCTTTAATCTGCTGAATGGGTTCTGCCGTAGCTGGTGCGCTGGCCACTGGTCTCCTGTAGGCGGCGGGACGTGCGGCATTAGGTAGGGGAGGCAATCCTCCAAGGTCCACGTGTGGACGCGCTGCTGGCTCCCTTGCAGGTTGTTAGGTTATGGGCTTGGCGTATTCCTGTGCAGTGGCGGCACGGAGGGTGTGAGTCAAAGTTCGCTCTACTGTGTGACGAAGAGTAGAGTCAAGAACATGAACAATCAAGGACTGATTGGGCAACTTTAAGGAAACACCCGGAGTGCTTGTGTAGTCCCAACCAAGTCTATTACAATTGCTCACTTGCTCTCTCTTAACAACGGAATTCAATCTACCCTAACTGGTACGTACTCAGAAAGGATCAATCTCATTGTCCGATGATAAGATAGCCAAGCACATACACATAACATGAAATACTAAGGTCAACAAAGCCTAAAATCTCCCATTCTATTCACAATCACGTTACCTGTGCAGTGGCGGCACGGAGGGTGTGAGTCAAAGTTCGCTCTACTGTGTGACGAAGAGTAGAGTCAAGAACATGAACAATCAAGGACTGATTGGGCAACTTTAAGGAAACACCCGGAGTGCTTGTGTAGTCCCAACCAAGTGCCTTGCCTCTCCGTGCTAGCACCACTACCTTCCTGCACTAAACGTGTCTGTAACTTGCGTTATCTCTATCTACATTCAAATTGTTCCTAACCGCGAAGTCTTTGCAGTTTCGCCCATATTAGTCATTTATTATTGTCACTGACGGAAATGCCACCATTACTCCACTGAGGGAAAGGCATAAATAACTCATCCAATACAACACTTCCCCTTGCCTTTTCCTCACCAGAACTTGGCAAGACCCAGTGAGTTTCTATGACCCTGAAACACTAATCTTACGAGTGGTTTAGTGAAGATGTCAGCCACATTCCTGGCAGACTGAATGTATTTGAAGTCAACCTGCCCCTTTGCAATAGCTTCACGTGCAAAGTGACAGCTGATTGCAATATGCTTGGTATGTTTAGAATACACTGGATTCCTGAGGTGGTTGATGCACCCTTGGTTATCACAATGTATCTTCACTATCCAAGGTAACACGCCAATTTCCTCTAGGAATCCCCTCAGCCAATTAGCTTCCTTCACAACAGCACTTGCTGCCATGAATTCTGCTTCTACTGTGGAAGTAGCCACAGCAGATTGCTTTTTGCTTCCCCACACAACTGCTCCTCCAAACACAGTGAGGACGAAGCCGGTGGTGGAGAAACGGTGGTCTTGATCTCCACCGTAATCAGCATCAACATATCCCTCCAACTCTGTTTCTTTTCCACCAAGGATCAGAACCAGGTCTCGGGTTCCTTTAAGATATTTCAACACACGGATGGCCTCATTCCAGTGTGCTGTTGTGGGTGACATCCTGTACCTCGACAGAACTCCTACAGCCTGGGATATATCAGGACGAGTGGTGTTAGCTATGTAGAGCAGAGACCCAACTAACTCACAGTATCGATGACCAGGAGGCAGAACACTCCCAGCACCAATACTATCACTCCCATCCTTTGGTGCTGGCATCTGAGACATTACAAAATCTTTTGTCATTGGGGTATCGGGCCCAACTGACTCAAGATCAAGACCAAACTTCTCCACAAGTGCATCTATCTTAGGAATGCAACTCAGAGAGATTAACCCCTTCTCTCTATCTCTCATGACTTGACAACCTAAGAAATCCTTCACCTCCCCCAGATCGTGGATGGTGAATTCTTTCTTGAGAAGCTCTTTCACTCTCTCCACCTCTGACATGCCCTTGGATACAATCAGGAGATCATCTACATAAATTAGCACGTAGGATTTACCCCCATCTTCAGAGCATCTCACATAAACTCCAGCATCACTCTTGCACACCACATACCCCATGACTTCAAGTTTGTCATTAAGGGTCTTGTGCCAGGCACGTGGGGCCTGCTTTAGGCCATACAGTGCCTTTTTGAGTCGACACACGGTATTACGATCACCATTCTCAAATCCTGGAGGTTGTGTTACATACACTTCTTCCTCCAGCTCACCATTGAGAAAGGCTGTCTTAACATCTACCTGGTGAATCTCGTAACCTTCCCTAGCAGCCACAGCTAGCAAGGTTCTCCTAGCTCCATAGCTGCTGGTTGGTGCAAAGACCTCCATGACATCTACTCCAGGAATTTGTCGACACCCCTGAGCAACCAATCTTGCCTTGAATCTCAACACATTGCCATGTGCATCCATTTTCACTGAGAAAATCCAGTGAACTGGTATTACCTTATGTCCATGAGGTCTAGGAACATATTCCATAACCTCATGGGTGTCTAATGAATTCTGCTCTTCTTGCATCGCAGCTTTCCAGTATTCCCACTGAGGAGACATCTGAGCTTCTCTTAAATTAGAGGGAACATGGATTTTACCAAATCTAACACCAGTGTGCTTCCCCTTCTCTCCCTTACCCTTGGGAGAATCGTTGGTTGCACCCTCAGAACCCACTACTCTTCCACTGACACTCGCCGCACTACAGCTAGCTTTTCTCTCAGTGGTATCAGAGCTTTCTCTCATGCTTCTCTCTCTCTTGGATTCACACTTCGCACTGCTCAACTTGTTGTCTTGCACGCTCACATCTTCCTCCCAGACACAGGTACCTCCCGGGAAGCATCCATAGTCAGGAGGTTTCTCACATTGTCTGAGCTTCCGGTTCACCTCCACATCCACACGCTTACACATCCTCTCAAGCTCAGGCTCTTGAGGGCTCTCACAGGCAGGAGGAGGTAGGCTCTGGTCGCCCCTTTGCTTCCCCTCCCTTTCTTGAATTGTGTGTCTCTGACTTCCACGTTGTGTCACAAGAGTCTGTGACCTCTCATCCCTGACATCCTTCTCCCATACACAGGTACCTCTCAGGCTGCACTTGTAATTTGGGGGTACCACACACTGTCTGTGCACCTGATTCACCTCCTCTTCTCGGCTCTCACACAAGTACTGGGATGCAGACCCAGTACTGCTCTCACAGACATTTCTGGCTGTTTCCGAGAGAGTGGATTGTCTCTTCTCAGGACTGTGGCTGTCACCACCTTCCCCTACCAGTCCACGCCACTGATGGGGAGAGCCAGGCGTTTCCACACAAGTCTCACCGCTGACATGAAGCTCATTCACTGGACAGGACCCACCCGTGCAACTCAGCTCCCTGGGACCATTTGCAGTCATTATTGTGGCTGCCCCCCTCTCATCACTAACATGAAAATCAGAGCTCTCAGACTGGCACCCATCTACCTGCACTTCCCCTGGTCCCGGTGACTGTGTGTCACTTTCTGTTAGCCCCACTTTGTCTCTGCTCTCTCCCATCTCCTGTGACAGCAGGAGTTCTCTTGCAAGTGTTCGTTGCTCATGCCTCTGAGCTCTTGTCAGCCCATCAGCAGCCAAATTGGAATTCTCCAGGCTGGTTGGTCTGAGAGTCTCTTGAGCTCGCATCATTTGTTGCTGTAGGCCCGAGTCCGAATGAGCGCCGCGGGCCAGGTCCAGAGTTGCTTCGATGGTCCTTCGGATCTCCGCGGGAGCAGTGGATCTCTGGGGGTCAGGCTCGGGCTCAGCCTTCCCAGAGGGTCCTGAACATTCTGAGTCTGCGTCTTTCTGGGAAATGTGAGGGTGCAATGTCTCAACGGACGAGTCCTGGATCTCTGCCTCACTGTCGTCTTCACAGGATACAGTAACTGGCTCTGGGTGCTGTTTGGAAGTGCTGGTTCCAGAGGGAACAGGGCACAGAAATTTCTCAGACTGAGCGGGAGTCACACTGAGACCAATACGAGAGGCCCCTCTGAGGTGCTCCACAAAGATGACATCTCTGCTTTCTCGCCATATGCCCCCACCCATGTATATACGATAAGCTTTGGAGGAGGCTGAATAACCGGTGAGCATTCCTGGCACAGTTTTTGGTGCAAAGACTGGCCTCTGGACATCTGGGATATGCACATATGCAAGGCAGCCCCATGTGCGCAGAAGTGAGACATCAGGCTTATATCCCCAGAATAATTCAAAGGGGGTAAGGTCCCTGCCTGTACTTGGGCCCATGTTGAGCAGGGTGCATGCTGTCTCCAGGGCTTCTTTCCAGAGGGTGGGACTGGCAGCAGCAAAGGCCAGGATAGTCCGGGTTCTTTCCTTCAGGGTTCGGTTGGCTCGTTCAGCCACTCCATTCTGCTGTGGGGTGTAGGGGGCAGAGGTCTCCAGCTTAGTCCCCTGGGAGGCACAGAACTCCTTGAACCGAGCATTAATAAATTCAGTTCCCCTGTCACATCTGACACACTTCACAGTGGTTTTTCGTTGCGTCTGCCAGTAAACAAGTAAGTCCCTGACAGCTGCACTGATGGTGTCTTTGGACTTTACTGGGATAACTGCTTTCCACTGAGAGGCTTCATCCAGTACAGTAACCCACAAACGTTCACCAGTAATGGCTGCAGGTGTAATGGGACCCACAGTGTCTATGTGTACTCGGTCCAGAGGTTCCAAGGCAGGTCTGGTACTGGTTCCGAAAGAGGGTCTGGCAGTCTTTCCTTCAATACATGCTTCACAGTGTACCGGGCAATCAGTGCAGGGAGAGAGGGAGGTGTCAATCCCAGTCACCAGGTTCTCCTTAGCAAGACGCTGCATCCACGTTTCTCCAGGGTGTCCCATTCTGCTATGCCAAATGTAACGTTTGGCACAGCTGTGCGACAAGATACTGGATTTTAACTGTTTGGTTGCACTGGCTGCATGCTTTGGTGTGCTGGTCCCTCTCACTGCAACTACACTATGAATGTAGTACAGTCCCATCTCTGCAGTGACCTGAGCTCTCCAGTGGTTTGGTCCACTGACATATGAAAAGGCACCCACATTGTCTGTTTGGAATACTGCACCATCCCTAAGGGCAGCAGATACTGACAGGATGTTGGTGGTAGCTGAGGGGACACACTGCACATGATGGATCCAGAAGGGAATGCGTTGCGGGCTCAAAATACAGACTGACCCAGATGCAATAATACAACCAGTGGCATCAGAGGTAGCCAAGTGCAGGGGAATTGGTTTGGCATGGATGATAGGATTATGCAGCAATGCCACGTCATTTACTAGGTGGACCGATGCCCCACTGTCAACCAGCCAGGAGTGCTGTAAGGGTTTACTGATCGTACTGTCCAGGACATTGTGGGATATAGTGTACAGCATACCTTCAGGAGGAGGTGGAGGTGGAGCAGGAGGCTGGAACCAAGCAGGGAAGGCATCTGCACCATGATGGGCCATTTGGGCTACTGGAGGATGGTGTCCACCCACAGGTGGCTGGCCCTGAGGCCACATGCCTTGCAGTTGCTGGACCGCTGCCACCACGTTCCTCTGGGTCTCCTCGTCCCTGCGCCTCTTTCTGCAGTCTCTCCAATAATGGCCCTTTTTATTACAGTAGTTGCAAACTCCCTTGGGATCAGATGCACTTGAAGACTGCTGAGCAGTTGCTGCACTTGCTGCTGGCGGGTTGCTGGCTCCACTAGTGCTTGGGGTGATGGCCAGGACTCTGGGCTGGCGGGGAGCTGTCTCATCAAAGCCCAGGGCCGCTGCAGTGGTACGTAGTAATTCAGCCAGTTTGTTGAGTGGAGATGCGACGGCTGTGGACAGGCTGCCAGGCTCCTTAGCTGCCTCAGGGAGACCCTGCACTATTTGGGTCGCTACAAAGCCATCCATCAGATGATGATTATTTCTGTGGAGGCAGGCTTTGAGATTGAGCATGCGATTCACGTATTGGGAAATTGTTTCATCATGTCTCATCCCTTGACCCATTTCTTGCAACCAGTCCATGTTTGCCTGAAGATTATGTCCACCAATGAATTTCCTGCATATGTACTCATATGCATCATATGCAGATCCCAGTTCTGCCAGTTCTCCTTGCCACTCCTCAGGCACAGATTCATACAACAGTAACAGAGCTGCTGCATCATGCAACGTGCCAGGCATGGCCTCCAGCACTGCAGGAAGGGACCCCTTTGCCTCATTGGCTGCCAAATAAGCACTCTTCCAGATCAGAATATTATGTCCCTTGTCCCTCAGTTTGATGTGTACTTTAACCTGAGTGGGAATAACTTTTGGCAATACATCACCTTCCCCCCTTGATGTACTTGGGGTGCAGGGTTCTCGAACAGGTGTAGAGGTGGTGGTCTCGCTGCTTGAGGTTGACGCCCCACTCGTTGACTGCCCCTTCTTCTTCGATGTCATTGTCTGCACTCTATACGATTATCAAGGAAACATTCAGACAGTCATCTCAACCACCGGACTAATCACTGTCTGACTCCGTCTCCCAGTCAGCTTCACATCGAACACTCAGAGACAGGGTGTCTTTGAAAGCAGCTATCGGGATAGTGGACAATGCTAACTCCACTGAGTTGTACGCTGCAATTTCGGCTGTTTCCTGCTCTCTGTTCAGCCAGACAACGGTACGCCAATACTTCAGGAACTTAGCCTTCGTGATGAACCCAGGCTCAAGATTCACAAACGAGATCTCCCACGGGGTGAACTTATAAGCTGGATACACAGGAAATCTATCCGCAAACCACGATGGCAGAGGAAGCGGGCGTCCAGCGTACAGATGAAGAACGTAGTTTTTGATGACGAGTGCTCGCTCGTCCGGTGTACGTTCTCCTCGAGGTCCCCCAGCCTTGATTCGATCGTTGTACGAGGGAGGTCCAGTCCTTAGGTGCGCAGGAACGTTGACACAGGTAGTTTTTCTTGCCGTCTGCTTCGTGCGGCGTTTCTTAGCCCTTCACGGTTGTCTTCCTCCGTCTTCAGAGCCACCCACACTCAACGGGAGAGTGGTGGGCCCATAACCTGTTAGGTTATGGGCTTGGCGTATTCCTGTGCAGTGGCGGCACGGAGGGTGTGAGTCAAAGTTCGCTCTACTGTGTGACGAAGAGTAGAGTCAAGAACATGAACAATCAAGGACTGATTGGGCAACTTTAAGGAAACACCCGGAGTGCTTGTGTAGTCCCAACCAAGTCTATTACAATTGCTCACTTGCTCTCTCTTAACAACGGAATTCAATCTACCCTAACTGGTACGTACTCAGAAAGGATCAATCTCATTGTCCGATGATAAGATAGCCAAGCACATACACATAACATGAAATACTAAGGTCAACAAAGCCTAAAATCTCCCATTCTATTCACAATCACGTTACCTGTGCAGTGGCGGCACGGAGGGTGTGAGTCAAAGTTCGCTCTACTGTGTGACGAAGAGTAGAGTCAAGAACATGAACAATCAAGGACTGATTGGGCAACTTTAAGGAAACACCCGGAGTGCTTGTGTAGTCCCAACCAAGTGCCTTGCCTCTCCGTGCTAGCACCACTACCTTCCTGCACTAAACGTGTCTGTAACTTGCGTTATCTCTATCTACATTCAAATTGTTCCTAACCGCGAAGTCTTTGCAGTTTCGCCCATATTAGTCATTTATTATTGTCACTGACGGAAATGCCACCATTACTCCACTGAGGGAAAGGCATAAATAACTCATCCAATACAACACAGGTGCAGGAGGGGGTGCTGCTGGTGTTGTAGGTTCTACTGGTTGTCTCTGAGCTGGTGCAGGCCGAGGGGCGGCAGGCCTTGGTATGTTTCTTGGGTCAACTGTGGTGTCCTCCAGATTGTTGGGGCGGCGCCGAAGCAGCGGTTGGTTTGCTTCAGGTGGACTTTCTGCTGGCCTCTTAGTGGCATATATAGGATACACGGGAAAAGGATCCGTGAATCCATCATGCATTATTGTGGCGTGCTCCGGGGGCGGTTGCTCCGGTTGCTGTTCATGCTCCACAAACTTGGTGAAGTTGGCTGTGGGCTGTCGCTGTAGTTCTGCGATTTGAATTCGTAGTCTCTCCATCTCCCTTGTGAGGGTGTCAATGTCATTAATTGGGGGTGGCGCAGGTGCCTCCCTTGGTGGGTTGTTTGGTGCAATCTGCCTAGGCGGTGCTGCTGGCTGCTGGTTGCGTCGCTCCGGGAAGTCTCGCTGACGCTGCCAATTTCTGTTGTCTCTATTGTTCTCTCTCTGATTTTGCTGCGGCGGCGGGCGTGCTGCACGCTGATCCATATTGTCATCGGCGCGGCGATTCCATTGATCCATCCTCTCGCGCGCCGGCACTTGTATGTTCTGGCTTGAATACATGCCCCCTAAAGGCGCGTGTCCAAATGTTTGTTCATAATCAGCTGCCAATTTTATAATGTCGGCTAACGCTCCTTTGCCGGGGTAGGTCATCTGAACCCTCTCACGTAGATGTGGTACTAGACCTTTAACAAATAGTTGTGTTACCATTCTGGGAGGCAGAGAGTTCTGCAAATAACCCACTATTTTCCTGAATCTGTCAGCATAACTCCTAACAGTCTCATTAGATTGTTGTGCACATGTGTCTAATTTCAACATAAGGGTGTTCTCATCGAGGCCAAATCTTTCGAGAAAAGCCTCCTTGCATTCATCCCAGTCACTAAAGTCATCTTGATTTGCACGAAACCAGGTATATGCTTCTTCACGCATTGCGTGTTTGACAAATCGTAAAACTCGATCGCCCACTATATGGTTGATCTCAATAAACAACTCAAAGGACTCAAGCCACTGAAAAGGGTCTTCTGTGGGCTTTCCATAGAAAAATTCTAAACGAACAGGAGTTTGTACGTCTGCCATTCTAGTTGTTTAATCAAACAAGGCCTTACGCTCTAGATGGCCTAACACACTATTAGAGATTACGCTCGTGTGTTCACGACACA
This sequence comes from Botryococcus braunii, assembly GCA_002005505.1. Classification (NCBI taxonomy): domain Eukaryota; kingdom Viridiplantae; phylum Chlorophyta; class Trebouxiophyceae; genus Botryococcus; species Botryococcus braunii. The sequence goes on from MVGU01001743.1 coordinate 24,991, forward strand.
AATTAATGTCAGATATGGCTGGTACTGCTACTTACTGTATTGCTGATTCTGCTGTTTTAGCTGGCTGCAGGGGTGCCTGTTCAACAAACGGAGTGTAATCAGACCCCTCCTAAAGGGGCATCCCGTGAACCCAATTGCAATCGTGCAATGCTAGTCTATTGTAAATTTGGTAATACAAGGTTTCTTTCTGCTTGTTACATTCACTGCAGTTATAAAATTAACGAATCGTATTACTAAGGTTGCAGTATCTTCAACCTAAACAAGGTCCCACTACCAACCTTGGACTTCCAGAAGATAAAGGCAATCCTTACAAAGGTACTGTGAATGATCTTTAAATACTACAACAACTGCTACTACAATTTCTTAGATCGATCAAATATATATTCTTCCTGATGCGTATCCAACTACCGCGATCTTTGGGGCTGCAAAGATTTCGATAAACAAACAATCAAGCAATCGCGGCTATGAAATTAAGGTCTTTACTGTTGATAAAATTCACACAAACAGAAATCAAGTGCTGCAATCAATCAAATTGTCTCAACTAACCGTGCAGTACAGACGATGATGTGCTATAAACTGAACTTTCCAAAAGTATGGTTTCGCTTCAAACGGTTGATGCTGATGCTTCTGCTGTCAACTCCTGCGACAAACGGAATGTAATCAAGCCCCTCCTAAAGGGGTATACCCAGCCCTATATGCAGACAAAGCTCAACTGATTCAAGTTACGGTACAACTTTGTACAAGAAACACGGCAAACTCTGCGCAGAAAGACCAGCTTCGAAGAGCCTAGGGTTAACAAACTTAACACGCTAATGACTCCCTGGACGGATCGCCATATAGGGTTCCGTGCCCAACGGTACCCCCACAAAATTTTTCGGTTAGTTAGCGAGATTCAGTCGGGCTGCGGGGTTATAAATGTAGGTTCGAATCGATTGGTCGGATCGCCACCCGGGTTTGTGAGGCCCCGGGACCTAGCACTTGGGAGGGACCTACTGGACCGCTCCCGGTCTTGCGACCGGTCTTTCGGACGATAACCGGAGGCTGGCTCCGATCGCGGTTAGGCTAGCACGGCTCTGACTGGTGGGGCTGGACTCGTGCTGGACCTTGTGGTTAAAGAGTTATTAGATTACTATCGGTTTTCTTAAAAGGTTTCTGTTCTCCAGGATGTGTGTTTTCTTCCTATTGTGTTTTCTTGAAGTTCATCCGGGTCTTCCGGATCAGGGTTTAGGCGGCTTACGGCTACGTCGCGGCGATTGCTCAGATGTTTCTCTGCTGTTGTGAGGACCTAGAATATGAGTATTTCGAAGTCTCTGTGGGGTCGGATGGTGGTGTGCGTTTGATCTCGTGGTGAGGCTTGTGAGGCCGTGTATGGTGTAAGTTTGTCGTCTTACTAACAAGGGTATTGTTCTACTCACGTTTATCTTTCAACTTGACAGGTTAATTATGACTATATTATTTCACATTCAGTAGGAATTTGGGTGTTACCAGGCAAATTAACGGTTATCACCGGGACGATCAATGGCCTAACTCGGCAAGTCAGTGGTGTCACAAAAAGTACTATTATACTGCAAGTGATGTGTTTCAGAAACAATTCCAAATAACAGGTCAAACAATCAACATCCCTATTTCGCCGGGGGCCGCGGACAGACACGGAGTTGGGGCGCTATGCTTTACACGCAACTTTCCGAATTATACTGTTGCTTGTGGGCCGGAGGCTGAGCCCCTAATATACACTCCCCTCTAGTAATACGTACAGCTTCCCAAGCCGTATTAACACATGCCCTCACATGATCAAGGGCGGCTAAAACACTGCCAACACATCGATCAGCGGACGGCTAAAAGTCAAAGTTCCTCGTGCCGAGCTGCATGGCACCTACCGAGTACCAAAGTCTCCGCGAACATTCAATTCCAACCGTTGCTTCGAATGAAAGCACCGGAATACACAATTTTGCCCTTAGGACCTAAATCAGGGACAAATACCCCAGTCCAGGTACAAAAGGGTAAAGACAGGCGCCATTTTTCCACGACTTTATGAAACGTCAAATAAGAGCCATAATAAAAGCTGTACAAGTCCGATTGAGGGTTGTTTACTTATCACCTTTGTGGCTACGCCAAATACACACATTGTCAGTTTAAATCAATCGGATGGCCACCAATGTACACGGTCACACTCCAGTTCACGACAGTCTAACTAATACTTGTACCACCCCGATCCCCATATAGCGGTGGTCTAACTAATACTTAGCCGGGGAGTTGAGTCAACTCAGTTGACCCCTCGACGAATGCGGGACAATCGGGGAACTTGTTCTTAGACAAAGTTTCGACCCTTACAGGACCCGATTCGACAGTGTCCGATTCGACAAACGTCAGTATGACCCCGAAACTGCTGTGATGGGGGGATCACTGCAAGATCAAAAGGAGATGGCCCTTTCAAACCGGGATCTCTTCTGAAGGCCACAATATGGCTGAGCTCGGAGACTCACAAAGTGAAGAAGATTCAAACTGCGGGCCATGCATCCTATTATATATGCTGGTACGCGAGGTTTGGGGTACTTGTGTAGAGAGTCCGTGCAGCGAACTGATTGGACGTAAACAGCTAAAATCCCCAGGTATCCCCATGCACTTGACCGCTGGATATTTGGTATGTAAAGCCTTAAATGATTGAACATCCTTTTCAATGTGTTCTGCATATCACACACACACACACACACACACACACACACACACACACACACACACACACACACACACACACACACACACACACACACACACACACACACACACACACACACACACACACACATGCACAAACACGGTAAACAGCACCAGAAACCAAGGATCCTGCCCAAAACGTTGGTGTCGACACCATGGTCCTGACGTCAGGACCATGCTAGCTAGAACGTAGAGGCTTATTACATGAACATCTTTAGACTACCCTCGAATACCTCCCTTCATGCTCGTATTTTATTTTGATTTTTTTTGCATAAACACCAACGCTTAACTTGACCATTGTTTACGGCGGTCCTGCGGGCGCACGCATATGCATCATACACTCTGCTGGACATTTCTATTTGTTATTGAAAGAATAATCGCCCATTATTAAAAGCTTATCAACTGGTCAGCTGCCTTGGGCCAGTCGTATGAGGCCCTCTCGATCAGCTGAGCCTCTTGTGAACGCAGACACGCTAATGCAACGTGTGCTGACCGAACACGCTATTGCAAAATGTTCATTTCAAAGAGCCTTTTGAAGCTTATGGCCACTTCATTGCCCAGATAGGGCTACTTGGCTACTTCCTGCTATATACATGGCATTTTCGCATGCATGTGTCCATATGGCCACATGGACTCAACGGCAAACCGCGACTGTCAGTAAAAATCACGCTGCACCTGCCGCAGTACAAGTCACTCAGACTGTGCCAGTACAATAATCTGCCGCAGCAGCTGTGGCAGTACATGTCACTTAAGAACTGTGGCAGTACAAGTCAGGCAGAAACTGCGGCAGTACAAGCCCCGCGGAAAACTGCGGCACTACAACTATAGCTACTGGACATCAAGAAGGGCCGAAAAATTGATCGCCTTCTCGTTTGAAACTCGCCTAATCATCTGGACGGTCTTACAAACTTTCTAATTTACCCACCTGCCAATTTCCCAACCTATCAACTTCCCAACTTACCAGGCTATTAAGAAGTGCAGCTCATGCATACATTTGGATATAGTAGCAAAGCTGCCCAGGAAATTCGCGCCCCACAGGACTGCTACAGCAGCATGCAGCCCAAAATATCACACGCACACACGCAGAGCACGCTTCGAAACTCACGATTTCCTACCATGTCACCCAAGAATGGTGATAAGCACTAGCGGCCATGTACTACCCTCCCTCTCTACACACATTGGAGTGCTCTTGGATGCAGACCCCAAAGGGAGCTCACCGGACGTATTGCAACACTTGCACCCCTGCAACTGCATGCAGGCCCCAAAACATGCATGCTAAAAAATACTTGGAACGAACAGGCCATAGACCATGTGTCTTACAGTGCCTCAAGGGCTGTGCGAGCAGTACGCAACTGCAGCCCATAAGATTGAATCCCGCACCGCCTGACCACAGCCCCGCTGAGCTGCTGCCTCGTGAACATTGCAGGTGCAATAACAGCATGCTACATTACCACTCCGTGCCTCTCTTGACATCATCACCTTATGCAAATATCGCCATCCATCACCACATGCATGTTGCCGTTGTTAGCTAAATATCACCATCCATCACCTCATCGATGTTGCTGTTGTCAGCTAAAAATCACCATCAATCGCCACATGGCTGTTGTTCTTGGCTAACTATCTCTATCCATCCCCACATCGATGTTATTGTTGTTAGCTAGATATCCCCATCCATCCCCACATGCCTATTACTGTTGTTAGCTAAATATCACCATTCATCAACACATGCCTGTTGTGGTTGTTGTTGGCTAAATATGACCATCCATCCCAACATGCATGTTAATGTTGTAAGCTAGATATCACCATCCATCACCACATCAATGTTGCTGTTGTTAGCTAAGTATCACCATCCATCTCCACATCGATTTTGCTGTTGTTACCTAAATATCCCCATCCATCACCGCATGCCTGTTGTTGCTGTTCTTAGCTAAATATCACCATTCATCCCCACATGCCTGTTGCTGTTGTCAGCTAAATATCACCATCAATCGCCGTATGCCTGCATCAGCAATGAAGAAATAGGGGTATAATCACCCCATGCTTGCAGGGATTTGTTGTCACTGCCACCCGCTTTCCAGATCATACACCATCGCCCCAAGCCCGGGCTATTACTCAGCTGCAAGCCGCACTCTTACACTTGCGCAGCATCAGAGGCGTGCTTCCTAACTTATGCACCACAACCCTTCCTCAAAGACCACTGAAAGCATGGTCACACCATGCTTTGGAGGCTATGCATCCTCACAAATCTCAGCTGCTTCTGCATTCATAACTAAAAACTGCTCTCTATGCAAATCCAACACGTACTCTATCAACTGATCAGTGCTATGGACCGAACAGGGGACCGAACGGGCAACAGTTAGTGTGAGTGACTAGTAACACCCCATGCTCCAGTGTGCTGCTCCAATCACAACATGCCTGATTAAGCATTACATAACCACGCTGCTGTGTTTGGGGATGACTAATAACGGAAAATAGCGTTAAAAACTTCATCTGGCACTACCCAGCCAGGCGGCGGCAGCATGGACGGCCCGGGGCTTGCCATGTCAATGGGAATCGACACACTGGGATCAAAGCCCCTAGGAGAGGGACTAACATCAGATCTCATGGGAGCGGCCCGGGGCTCGGGCGGTGCAGGTGGGGCAATGGCCGGGGCTATGTCTCTCTCCAATTCCTGCACCTGCACGACAACCCCGGCAGGCCCGCATTTCAAACGACAGAGCTCATCCATTGGATCCGTTCGTTGTCTTTCTAGCGCGCGCGCGTGTGTGTTTGTGTGTGTGTGTGTGTGTGTGTGTGTGTGTGTGTGTGTGTGTGTGTGTGTGTGTGTGTGTGTGTGTGTGGGTGTGCGTGTGCGTGTGCGTGTGCGTGTGCGCGCGCGCTGTGGGGGGGGGGGGGGTGGGTGTTTCTGGATTTGAGAACTCGGAAGATTATGCTGAGCACATTTCTAATTCCCGCAGGAGGAGGTGCTAACAGTGCGGCGACTATCATTGAATGGTACCCAGTAGTGGTGAAAGTAATGGCACATGGAACGTGCTGATCCAAAGGGACAGTCCGCTTTTATCACAGGAGCAAGGCTAACGAGAAACCCCACGAAAAGGTGGGATTTGTCTAGAGACCGTAAGAGGAAAATGACTCTCACAAGCAGCTGCCAAGCTCACCTAAACCTCATAAGGGGTAATGTCTAACATCCATTCGTTCCTGGGGACTATCCAAGGGCGGGGTACGACTCTATTTCTGTCACCCCACTGTTCTTCTTTGACTGGACACGTCCTCACTCATGCAAACGTGTGTCTGTGTGTGTGTGTGTGTGTGTGTGTGTGTGTGTGTGTGTGTGTGTGTGTGTGAGAGAGAGAGAGAGAGAGAGAGAGAGAGGAGAGAGAGAGAGAGAGAGAGAGAGAGAGAGAGAGAGAGAGAGCCAGAGCGAGAGAGAATTTCCAAACTTTGCCCAAAGTTTGACACAGGACAGAGGGACTTGGGTCCCACGGGTCACAGTGGATGGACAGGCCGTTTCCGTGTGCATGACAAAGTTTTGGGGGAGGAAGGGGGGGGGGGCCTGTCGGGAGTCACCTGGGAGATGAAAGCTTGGGACTCCCTCATGAGAGGCTCCATTTCCAGCAACATCTTCCTTATTTCTGCTGCCACGCCTGTAATTCCCGCACTTCATACCTTGAGCAGTGCCAGCACAATTGCAATCCCTCCCTCTCTTATAAGGGTAATTACCCCCCTATCTCTCCCTCCCCATTTTATTTTCTTCCCTCTCCCTGTTCCTTCTCTTTCTTGTGCATGTGCGTGGTGCGGGTGTGTGTGTGTGTGTGTGTGTGTGTGTGTGTGTGTGTGTGTGTGTGTGTGTGTGTGTGTGTGTGTGTGTGTGTGTGTGTGTGTGTGTGTGTGGTGTGTGTGTGTGTGTGTGATGGGATGGGATGAGGGAGGAGGGGACCAGTACCTGCGTTTTGAACGTTGCCCTCTTGACAAAGATGCGTATATTGTGTGTAGAGCTTTTCGTACGCCTCAGAAAACTTCATTTCTTCTTCAGAAAGGAATCTGAGTGCGTTATCGTTGGCTGCATCCGTAGCTGTACAACAAAACAGCAGGCCTGGTCAGGTACTTGTCCCATCACTTGCCGCCCTACTCCAACTTATACTGCTTCAATCTCCATCCCCAAAGTACAATAACACAGCAATAACATTGATACATACACATTACAGGAACACAGCAATAATGATACATTTGTGATACCGGGAGCACAGCAAGATTAATCAAAAATGGACAGCATGGCTCGCAGGTACAGGCAGGGGCATGAAAGGGGGCTGGGATATGGCAGTGGAACAGAGGGATCACCTTTTTGTTGATCGCGCAAGGCGTCCCTCTTCCTCTTTGACGCTTGTACAGCTTCCTCCAAAGTATCATTTGCCTCCTCCATTTGCATCACACTCTGTTTCTTCGCCTTGGCTTAATCTCCCTCTGCACAGTGTTCCGCTTTCTTGGGGCACCCACCTGTGCATAGACACCTCCCCGATGACACGCGTACGCATGCACAAGTAAAAAAGGCTTGTCCCCCAGAAGACTTCCCTGGTCCCCAAGCGGCCCCAACAGAGGCTCCCAAAATCTTTCCAAAACGTGACTCCCAAGGGAGCTCCAAAATGATGCCCCAAACAGATCCCAGAAGTACTAGTGCCCAAGGGAGTCTTAAAGGACAAATCCCAAAACCATCCCAGAAACTTCTCCCAAGGGAATCCCAGCAAAACTTTGCCAAGGGGAATCCTAAGGACAATTCCCAAAGAGGTCCGAAATAACA
>MVGU01001743.1:37500-46647 GCA_002005505.1 Botryococcus braunii
TAGACAATTGTCTGCCTTGAAAGCATCTGAATGCCCAGACTTCACATCCATAGGAGATGAGGGGTGGTAGGCAAGCTAAGTACAGTTCTGTCATGAGCATCATTGACATGTTGCAACCGAGATTGCTATAAGCTCTAGTAAGGTCTTCCCATGCTATCCAGAACCTCTGCTCGAGGTTCTTAATGCCGGCTTGAAGGCCATTCTTGGCATGAATCTGTAATCCAAGGTATTTAACCTCCTGTACCGGACCAATTCTAACCCCTGCAACCTCTAGAGAGGTAGAGGGTGTCCGAGGGTCTGGATTTACTGAAAGGTATTGCGTCTTGGCCCCATTTAGGCGCATGTCCATACTCTTACACCATTCTTGAGTAGCATTCACCAACACCTGTAGGTCCTCAACTGTAGGCGCGACGAGAACAAAATCGTCCGCAAAACCTAGCACTTGGATACGTATTATATTTAAACGTGTGCCATCAGGTAGCTGAAGGCCAGCCGTGGGACAATGGTGTGCAAGATATCGGGGGAGTCCATCCGACATAATTCCAAATAGTGTAGGGCTAATGGGGCACCCTTGAGGAACACCCGCACTTGATTCAAACAACCCCCCATGTTTGCCCTCAATCTTGATCGCCAAAACTGTACTGTCTATTACAGCTTGAGTAGCATAAAGAAAATCCCCTTGGATTCCCAACTGCTCCAAAATATGCCCTAACTTAAGACGCGATACCCTGTCATAAGCTTTAGAGAGGTCCAGGATTGCAAAATGCAGTGGAGTGATGCCCATTGCCCAATCTATGAGGTGTTGTATAACAAACAGTTGATGGGTGGTGGACATTTCAGGACGGAAGCCTGTTTGGCAATCAACACGCACACGGTACTTCTCCAAGTAAGATACCAGACGCGAGTTCAACACGTTGGCATACAACCTCATAAGAGATTCGCCCACGGCAATGGGACGATAATTTCCTGTGTTATACGCGTCCCCTTTCTTATATACCGGTGTCACCAACCATACATTTGACTCCGCCGGTATGGTACGTTGTCTAAGCGCCATAGTAAAAGTGTCCGCAATGACCTGACTTAACAGGTTTCGTGAGTAAGGATCCCCCGGGTGTGTAAGTGGCTGAGCATACCTAAACAACTCTGTAGGGTAACCATCTTTCCTCGGGGATTTCCCATTGGCAAGTGCTCGGAGACCCAGTTCAATTTCCTCGACTGTGAAGGGAGCATTCAGCTCGTCGCACTGGTCGTGACCATGATCTTCGGGGACTTGATGGGGAGGATATGCCCCAATAGGCAGACCATGCGCGGGCTCTTCAGTTCCAAGACCACTTGCAAGGGAATTTATATAAGAATCCCAAGCTGACACAACTCTAAGGGGTTCAGGCAGTCTATCTCTTTCACGCCGAAGCGTTTTCCAAAACCTATGGGGGTTGAAATGGTTTTGGTGTACCAATGTTTTTAGCTTTTGGGCCTGGTATGCCCTTCTCTTTTTCCTCACAATAGCATGGTACTTACGCTCTAACCTCCGGAACTCATCACCCCGCCATTTGGTTAACATTCCATACCTCCAGACTTCCCGTTCAAGGGCCCGGCATTCCTGGTCAAAAAAGGGTTGATGTTGACGCCGGTGTCCATTGTGGGGATACCTTTTGTATTGGTCATGCATTCCTGCTTTCTTTGCAGCATCTTTTATGAGTGCGTAGAGGCAATGAATGCTAGACTTAATGTCCCCGTCTTCAACCGCTTTTTCACATTGGCTCATGAGGTTTAACTCATCACTCTGTAATGCTTGGACATATTGATCCATTGCAAATTGGCACCAGCTAATTTGTGACAATGGGTGTCCCCCTTGATCAGAAGAGGGACACGGTCTAGGATGAATAGGAATAGACAAGGATGCACATAGTGGGAAATGGTCAGACTCTGACCTCTCACAATCAATGCCACTGTCTTCTAGGAAGCCAAACGTGACAAGAAGATGGGGAAATGTCCCCAATAATCTACTAAAAGCCAAACCTGACAAGAAGATGGGGAAGTGTCCCCAATAATTCTACTCACATTCAGACCCAAACAATCAATCGTGAGATAAACATATATGTTTATCCACAACTAATATGTATGTTGTATCCACAACTAATATGTATGAAAATGAAAGTATGGCCTTGAACAACCTCTTTGCAAACGCCGAAGTGAAAGAGGAAGAACTACGGTGGTAAAAATTGCCTCACGTGTCTTCCTGGTGCACCAGGAAGACATACCCCTTCCAACAATCAGTGATCTTGCTAATAATTGCTAACCTATCAGCTGCATTAACACCGTGTTGAAACCGTTACTCTCATGATACATTTAGCAAAAATTGACCAGCTCCCGCGTGCTGGTTGTCCCAAACCAATCTCTCTGCGGTGTGTTGTTGCTGCAATTGGCTGTTTCTCAAAACTGCCTGGAACAGCCGATTACCGTTTGCCACGCCTTCCCCCAACGACTACATGGATTTTCGCATTGTTGTAGTACTTCGAATCTGGGGATTCCAGCAAAGCCAACGTCCTTCTCAGCACACACCAGACCAACAAAACCATCTATGCTGTAACACGGAATCCCATGAGAACTAATTCTGTCCTGCATTTCAAGCACTTTGCAGGATTGCGTCCGTGAAACAGAATGACAACATCAGTACAAACAGCACAACTAAAAACCATTAGGGTCCTTTCCACTTCATTCCACAGTTAACCATCAAAAGACCCTTGCAACGCAGAGGATACACTTGCAACGCAGTTGACCATCAAAAGACCCCTGCAACGCATGCGAGCGCGTTTGCGTGCGCGTGCGTGTGCGCGCGCCTGTGCGCGCGCGCGCGCGCGCACACACACACACACACACACACACACACACACACACACACACACACACACACACACACACACACACACACACACACCCCTAAAGAAAAGAAAAGGGGAAGGACTTACTTCTGAGATATTTATGGCCTCAAAATTTAAGAAGTCGTCCAACTCGTCTTCCTGCAATCATCAGTTCCCACCAAAGTTCATCAACCATAACTAAACCAAGTTTCATCAAAATCAAAAGATTGCTGCATACGTGGTGAATAAGAATAACTAACAACGTGAAGCAGATGAATCATTTTTACCTGGAGGTCCATGAGCTCGGGGATCAACAAGGGACGCTTGCAAGGCGTTGACATCAACCTGCAGCATATTGTACCAGCCTGTCAAGAGTGAGTATGTTTCAAATAACAGAACTATACGTAAAAAAAAGACATACATTGTCCCTGCTCATTTACATTATATCCGTTTGACTGTGATATAAAGGCAAATATTTGAAGGTTAGCAGCAGCGACAGCTCAAAGGATTACTATCTGCAAAGGAGCAACAATGCAAGCAGACCAGGAAATCACGAGGGCTGCAAACTCACGAATAGCATATGTACCTGCTGGCCGGCGACATGCAACATCTGCCGTAAAGGTTGCTGATGTCCACTGCCAGACTCCTGCAGCAAGAGCAGAAACACTTCAAGGAGGAGCTCTGCACGCCTGGATTTCAAGGTCGAATGCAAAAAACAAGCAGCAGCAGCGACAGAACAAAGGATTTACTATCTGCAAGCAAAGATGCAGGATGCGAGCAAGGCTGGAAATCGTGAGGGCTCCAAAAGTCAAGCACAGCGTGTACCTGCTGCCTCGGGACATGAGACATCTGCTGAAAAGGTTACTGATGTCCACTGCCAGCCTCCTGCAGCAACAGCAGAAACACTTCAAGGAGAAGATCTGCACGCCTGGCAGTCAAGATCGAATGCAAAAAACAAGTAGTAGCAGCAGCGACAACACAAATGATTACTTTCTGCAAGAACAAAAGCATCAATGCAAGAAAAGCAGCAAATCATGAAGGCTCCAAGAGTCAAGAACAGTGTGTACCTGCTGGCTGGCGACGTGCGACATCTGCCGACAAGTTTGTTGATATCCACTGCAAAACTCCTGCAGCAAGAGCAGAAGCACTTCAAGGAGGAGCTCTGCACGCCTGAATTTCAATGTCGAATGCAAGAAACAAGCAGCAACAGCGACAGTTGAAAAGGATTACTCTCTGCAAGCAAACAAGCAGCGATGCAAGCAAAGCAGGAAATCACGAGGGCTGCAAAGTCACGAACAGCATATGTACCTGCTGGCCGGCAACGTGCGACATGTGCCGTAAAGGTTGCTGATATCCCCTGCAAGACTCCTGCAGCAAGAAAATAAACATTTCAAGCCTAGAATCTACATGTTGAAGGAAAGTGACAAGCTAGGGGACGCAGTAAAGTTACCTGCCACGAATCGGTGCAGTCAGATCCGAAAGGGATACAGATTGCCGGCTCCTGCCACTCCATCCCTTTTCTCCTTGTTCCGAAAAAGATTCACTTTCAAATGCGCATTTACAAAGAGCATCTTCCAGGAAAGTTTGGCACAGAGGAACGGCCAAACAGTGGCCTAAATCTTTTAGACCACCGCTATATGGGGATCTGGGGTGGTACTCGCGGAACAATTCCACCGCTTCTCGGTACCAGGGGATTTTTCGAAAACCCTCGGCTTCGCCTCGGGTTTTCGAAAAATCCCCTGGTACCTCGAAGCGGTGGAATTATTCCGCTTGTACCACCCCGATCCCCATATAGCGGTGGTCTAACTAATACTTAGCCGGGGAGTTGAGTCAACTCAGTTGACCCCTCGACGAATGCGGGACAATCGGGGAACTTGTTCTTAGACAAAGTTTCGACCCTTACAGGACCCGATTCGACAGTGTCCGATTCGACAAACGTCAGTATGACCCCGAAACTGCTGTGATGGGGGGATCACTGCAAGATCAAAAGGAGATGGCCCTTTCAAACCGGGATCTCTTCTGAAGGCCACAATATGGCTGAGCTCGGAGACTCACAAAGTGAAGAAGATTCAAACTGCGGGCCATGCATCCTATTATATATGCTGGTACGCGAGGTTTGGGGTACTTGTGTAGAGAGTCCGTGCAGCGAACTGATTGGACGTAAACAGCTAAAATCCCCAGGTATCCCCATGCACTTGACCGCTGGATATTTGGTATGTAAAGCCTTAAATGATTGAACATCCTTTTCAATGTGTTCTGCATATCTCACACACACACACACACACACACACACACACACACACACACACACACACACACACACACACACACACACACACACACACACACACACACATGCACAAACACGGTAAACAGCACCAGAAACCAAGGATCCTGCCCAAAACGTTGGTGTCGACACCATGGTCCTGACGTCAGGACCATGCTAGCTAGAACGTAGAGGCTTATTACATGAACATCTTTAGACTACCCTCGAATACCTCCCTTCATGCTCGTATTTTATTTTGATTTTTTTTGCATAAACACCAACGCTTAACTTGACCATTGTTTACGGCGGTCCTGCGGGCGCACGCATATGCATCATACACTCTGCTGGACATTTCTATTTGTTATTGAAAGAATAATCGCCCATTATTAAAAGCTTATCAACTGGTCAGCTGCCTTGGGCCAGTCGTATGAGGCCCTCTCGATCAGCTGAGCCTCTTGTGAACGCAGACACGCTAATGCAACGTGTGCTGACCGAACACGCTATTGCAAAATGTTCATTTCAAAGAGCCTTTTGAAGCTTATGGCCACTTCATTGCCCAGATAGGGCTACTTGGCTACTTCCTGCTATATACATGGCATTTTCGCATGCATGTGTCCATATGGCCACATGGACTCAACGGCAAACCGCGACTGTCAGTAAAAATCACGCTGCACCTGCTGCAGTACAAGTCACTCAGACTGTGCCAGTACAATAATCTGCCGCAGCAGCTGTGGCAGTACATGTCACTTAAGAACTGTGGCAGTACAAGTCAGGCAGAAACTGCGGCAGTACAAGCCCCGCGGAAAACTGCGGCACTACAACTATAGCTACTGGACATCAAGAAGGGCCGAAAAATTGATCGCCTTCTCGTTGAAACTCGCCTAATCATCTGGACGGTCTTACAAACTTTCTAATTTACCCACCTGCCAATTTCCCAACCTATCAACTTCCCAACTTACCAGGCTATTAAGAAGTGCAGCTCATGCATACATTTGGATATAGTAGCAAAGCTGCCCAGGAAATTCGCGCCCCACAGGACTGCTACAGCAGCATGCAGCCCAAAATATCACACGCACACACGCAGAGCACGCTTCGAAACTCACGATTTCCTACCATGTCACCCAAGAATGGTGATAAGCACTAGCGGCCATGTACTACCCTCCCTCTCTACACACATTGGAGTGCTCTTGGATGCAGACCCCAAAGGGAGCTCACCGGACGTATTGCAACACTTGCACCCCTGCAACTGCATGCAGGCCCCAAAACATGCATGCTAAAAAATACTTGGAACGAACAGGCCATAGACCATGTGTCTTACAGTGCCTCAAGGGCTGTGCGAGCAGTACGCAACTGCAGCCCATAAGATTGAATCCCGCACCGCCTGACCACAGCCCCGCTGAGCTGCTGCCTCGTGAACATTGCAGGTGCAATAACAGCATGCTACATTACCACTCCGTGCCTCTCTTGACATCATCACCTTATGCAAATATCGCCATCCATCACCACATGCATGTTGCCGTTGTTAGCTAAATATCACCATCCATCACCTCATCGATGTTGCTGTTGTCAGCTAAAAATCACCATCAATCGCCACATGGCTGTTGTTCTTGGCTAACTATCTCTATCCATCCCCACATCGATGTTATTGTTGTTAGCTAGATATCCCCATCCATCCCACATGCCTATTACTGTTGTTAGCTAAATATCACCATTCATCAACACATGCCTGTTGTGGTTGTTGTTGGCTAAATATGACCATCCATCCCAACATGCATGTTAATGTTGTAAGCTAGATATCACCATCCATCACCACATCAATGTTGCTGTTGTTAGCTAAGTATCACCATCCATCTCCACATCGATGTTGCTGTTGTTACCTAAATATCCCCATCCATCACCGCATGCCTGTTGTTGCTGTTCTTAGCTAAATATCACCATTCATCCCCACATGCCTGTTGCTGTTGTCAGCTAAATATCACCATCAATCGCCGTATGCCTGCATCAGCAATGAAGAAATAGGGGTATAATCACCCCATGCTTGCAGGGATTTGTTGTCACTGCCACCCGCTTTCCAGATCATACACCATCGCCCCAAGCCCGGGCTATTACTCAGCTGCAAGCCGCACTCTTACACTTGCGCAGCATCAGAGGCGTGCTTCCTAACTTATGCACCACAACCCTTCCTCAAAGACCACTGAAAGCATGGTCACACCATGCTTTGGAGGCTATGCATCCTCACAAATCTCAGCTGCTTCTGCATTCATAACTAAAAACTGCTCTCTATGCAAATCCAACACGTACTCTATCAACTGATCAGTGCTATGGACCGAACAGGGGACCGAACGGGCAACAGTTAGTGTGAGTGACTAGTAACACCCCATGCTCCAGTGTGCTGCTCCAATCACAACATGCCTGATTAAGCATTACATAACCACGCTGCTGTGTTTGGGGATGACTAATAACGGAAAATAGCGTTAAAAACTTCATCTGGCACTACCCAGCCAGGCGGCGGCAGCATGGACGGCCCGGGGCTTGCCATGTCAATGGGAATCGACACACTGGGATCAAAGCCCCTAGGAGAGGGACTAACATCAGATCTCATGGGAGCGGCCCGGGGCTCGGGCGGTGCAGGTGGGGCAATGG
This sequence comes from Botryococcus braunii, assembly GCA_002005505.1. Taxonomy (NCBI): domain Eukaryota; kingdom Viridiplantae; phylum Chlorophyta; class Trebouxiophyceae; genus Botryococcus; species Botryococcus braunii. The sequence continues at coordinate 45,271 of MVGU01001743.1, forward strand.
CCGGGGCTATGTCTCTCTCCAATTCCTGCACCTGCACGACAACCCCGGCAGGCCCGCATTTCAAACGACAGAGCTCATCCATTGGATCCGTTCGTTGTCTTTCTAGCGCGCGCGCGTGTGTGTTTGTGTGTGTGTGTGTGTGTGTGTGTGTGTGTGTGTGTGTGTGTGTGTGTGTGTGTGTGGGTGTGGTGTGCGTGTGCGTGTGCGTGTGCGTGGTGTGCGCGCGCTGTGGGGGGGGGGTGGGTGTTTCTGGATTTGAGAACTCGGAAGATTATGCTGAGCACATTTCTAATTCCGCAGGAGAGGTGCTAACAGTGCGGCGACTATCATTGAATGGTACCCAGTAGTGGTGAAAGTAATGGCACATGGAACGTGCTGATCCAAAGGGACAGTCGCTTTTATCACAGGAGCAAGGCTAACGAGAAACCCACGAAAAGGTGGATTTGTCTAGAGACCGTAAGAGGAAAATGACCTCACAAGCAGCTGCCAAGCTCACCTAAACCTCATAAGGGTAATGTCTAACATCCATTCGTTCCTGGGACTATCCAAGGGCGGGTACGACTCTATTTCTGTCACCCACTGTTCTTCTTTGACTGGACACGTGCTCACTCATGCAAACGTGTGTCTGTGTGTGTGTGTGGTGTGTGTGTGGTGTGTGTGTGTGTGTGTGGTGTGTGTGTGGTGGTGGAGAGGAGAGAGAGGAGGAGGGAGAGGAGAGAGGGAGAGGAGAGGAGAGAGAGAGAGAGAGAGAGGAGAGAGAGAGAGGAGAGAGAGAGCCAGAGCGAGAGAGAATTTCCAAACTTTGCCCAAAGTTTGACACAGGACAGAGGGACTTGGGTCCACGGGTCACAGTGGATGGACAGGCGTTTCCGTGTGCATGACAAAGTTTTGGGGGAGGAAGGGGGGGGCCTGTCGGGAGTCACCTGGGAGATGAAAGCTTGGGACTCCCTCATGGAGGTCCATTTCCAGCACATTTCCTTATTTCTGCTGCACGCCTGTAATTCCGCACTTCATACCTTGAGCAGTGCCAGCACAATTGCAATCCCTCCTCTCTTATAAGGGTATTACCCCTATCTCTCCTCCCATTTTATTTTCTTCCTTCCTGTTCCTTCTCTTTCTTGTGCATGTGGTGGTGCGGGTGTGTGGTGGTGTGTGTGTGTGTGTGTGTGTGTGTGTGTGTGTGTGTGTGGTGTGTGTGTGTGTGTGTGTGTGGGGTGTGTGTGTGTGTGGATGGGTGATGGGGGGGGGGAGTCTGCGTTTTGGTGTTTGACTATGTTTTGTGTGTAGAGTTTTCGTGCTGAATTATTTTTCTTAGGGTTGGTGTTTGTTGCTGTCGTAGAAAGGAGCTGGACTTATGTTCCGTTATTATGTTTTGTG
>MVGU01001744.1:0-15000 GCA_002005505.1 Botryococcus braunii
TCAGCATGCAACCCTCCAAATGTTTCAAAAGCGAAGGCTTGGAAAGCCACAGGCGGCTGCTGACGCGACAACAAGACAGCATAGCGGGTCTGCTTGTCTTGGGCAGCGCGCACGGCGGCCCCACCCGGCACGAAGTGCAGCAAGTTGTCAACCGTGAGTGGGGAAGAGCCAACGATGTCGATATAAAGGTCACGCCCCTCCTCCCACGCATGGAGGCGGAGGTCTGCGCGACGGCGCTCCTGGCCAGGGACAGGGGTGGGAAAGGCGGGTTCCCGGGTGACCCGCTGACGAGCTGAGGTAAGGACAGGGTCCAGGCCGTTACGAACGGAGTAATGTCGGCCGACAATGGCAACATACCCCCCTGAGGTGCAGTGGACCGCGTGGTCGACCCAGACATCCAACTCCCTCAAGCAGCACGGGCATTGGGAGCCAGGCTGGAAAATGGGGATCAAGAGCTGGTATTGAAGGCGACAGCGGAACGACTCAGGGGGCATGGTCTGCTGCAAATGGGGAACTGGGAGAGCCAGCAGCCAATCAGACGCTCCCGGCTGTGTAAGAGATTGGAGCACAGCACGGTCGCGATCAGAGCGAGCAGGGTGATCAAGAACCTCCCGGTATGCAAGTTGAGACAAGGGTTTGGACAGCCGGGCTTGCACTTTGCTGCGGACAAAATCCGGATCCTCGAAGAGCGCCGCATCGAAATCAGGAATAAGGGCGCAGTAGTCAGCCTTGGCAGCTAGGGTAGCGGGGACAAGAGGGGCAGTGGATGTCCCCAGAAGGCGGTCCTGAAGGGGGGCGTTCTGCGTGACGGAGGCGAGATAGGCACAAGGCAGAAGGGAAGTGGCCTTAGTGACCCCTAGACCCCCCTTGGGCAATAGGCAAGCCAGCCACGGTTTGCTGCAAAGGGCCAAAACCACCACCACCAGCTGTGACAATGGATTGGAGGACCTGGGTTTGGAGCATATCAAAGGTCACCAAAGCTTGCTCAGCTGCAGCTGGCGGCATGGTCCGAGCTGTGAAAACCACCTTGCAGGTCCCAAGGCAACTGCGAAGCAAGAGAAGCTCGGCTTGGGGGTGGCGGAGAATCGGCAAACGCTGGAGCGAGGCTGCCACGGCATCAACGTGCGCCTGGGCTACGGAAGCCCCGTACTCGACTGACACAGTGACCGCTGCCCCCAACACTATCAAACCAGCACGAGTTTCATTGACGAAGCCCAGAGGGAACCCATCCAAATGCCGAGGGTTCGGGCACGGCGACCACACACGGCACTTGTGAGGGTTAAGGCTTAAGCCATATGCGGGGGCCCGGTCAACAACCAACTGGACTGCCTGTTGCGCTGCGGGCACGGGACCAACAAACGTGCCGTCATCCAGATACCACCCTTGGTGTACGTCGGGACACTCTCGGTGAAGGTCAAGGAGGAGTGGCTGGACAGTGAGCGCAAAAAGCAGCGGAGAGAGGGGGTCCCCTTGCTGAACCCCTGTTGTGGAGTCCACGACATGGGCCCAACATACTGATGGGCCGCGCAGCCGTACGTCGTCGCCTCTACTGCCAGATGCTGGGCAATGGAGGGCGACTTCCCCAAGCATGCGGTTGCGGTCGACCGTATTGAAAGCATTTTGGAAGTCCAAGCTGACAACGACGAGGTCGGGGGAATCTTGCTGGTGTGCCACCAAGCGGTTGAGGGCATGGACGAGGCCTTCTGCACCCCCTCGGACTCCAACCCCAACTTGGTGTGGCTGCAAATACTCACTGACAGCGGGCAACACGGCTGCTACAGCTATCTTGGAAACCAGACGGCGCAGGGTGAGCCCACTGCCATGGGCCGGATACCCCCATTGGGCTTCAAGAGAGGGGTGATGGGAGCGCTGGCCCAAGAAGATCGCAAGGGAGGGGGAATTGTGAAAGGTTATGGGCAATCGGCTTTCCCTGTACAAAGCAGACAGGTCGTCAATAGACGAAGTTACTCCAGCTACAGTCCGTACGACTGTCTGCTGAGTGCCACACACAACTGTCGGACAAGACTAGCATCTGGTGATGCCCAGCATCTTTCACAACCAGTTCCGTTACATCATTATCTTGTACACAAGCACCGATCAAGCAATCACTAGATAAGGCTCTAGACGGCTACGTTCAAGTACATGCCTATACTCCCTGAAGTCACTGTCCCTTATCTGTTTGAGTGACTACAGGGTACACTAAGCTTGTTCACTCTCACAATAGCAACAATGATACAACACACACTGCCGCACCGTACCTGTACAAAGCAGACAGGTCGTCAATAGACGAAGTTACTCCAGCTACAGTCCGTACGACTGTCTGCTGAGTGCCACACACAACTGTCGGACAAGACTAGCATCTGGTGATGCCCAGCATCTTTCACAACCAGTTGGTATTCACTCCGGTGGGGCAGCCTTAAGAGTTCATCCGACAAACGTGTGATCTAGATAGGATTGTACCTTATGTTCGAAAACGTCCAGAATCTGCCGTGTCTCAAGGTACCTTATGTTCTCAATGGACCCATATCCTAATAGTGCACACATGAAGATCACTTAAAGCACAAGGCATTCAATAATAATGTTCAGAACTCAACACTTCCCCTTGCCTGCATGCTTTAAGTGTATCTTCTCAAACCTAGTGAATCACGATGACCAACAAACACGGGCTTGGCAAGTGGCTTGGTCATAATGTCAGCCACATTGCGTGCAGATTCCACATAGAGGATATCTACCTGCCCAAGTGCCATAGCTTCCCTAGCGTAGTGGAAGCTTACTGCAACGTGCTTTGTGAATTTGGAATACAGGGGGTTCCGTAAATTAGAAATGCATCCTTGGTTGTCACAGAAAATTTTGACCCTCCAAGGTGCAGCCCCTATCTCTTCCAAGAAGCCCCTTAGCCAGTTGGCTTCCTTCACAATATGGCCAGCTGCCATAAACTCAGCTTGCACAGTTGAGGTAGCAACTGAGCTCTGCTTCTTGCTTCCCCAAACCACGGCACTACCATAGACTGATAGAACATAGCCAGTGGTGGAATACCTGTGGTCCAGGTCCCCAGCATAGTCGGCATCAACATAGCCTTCTAGCTCAGGGCCCTTTCCACCCAGAGTAAGAGCTAACTCTCTGGTATCTCTCAAGTACTTCAGCACTCGAATGGCCTCATTCCAGTGTGAGGTAGTGGGTGTCATTCTATACCTTGACAACACTCCAACAGCCTGAGAAATGTCAGGCCGGGTCGTATTGGCTATGTACAGTAACGATCCAATTAACTCGCAGTATCGATGACCAGGTGGCAGAGGGGTACCAGCCCCATGTGACATACCATCTGAGGACTCGGGTCTGCTGCTAGCCACGAAGTCCTTGGACATGGGGGTATCAACCACACGTCCATCATCAGCAACGCCAAACTTCTCCACAAGAGCATCAATCTTGGGAGTGCAACTCATGGAAATAGTGCCCTGAACTCTATTGCGTAGGACCTGACACCCCAGGAAATCATTCACCTCTCCCAAATCATGGATGGTGAAGTCCTTCTTCAATAACTCTTTCCCCCACTCAATCTCTGCAACCACTCTGGCAACTATGAGAAGATCATCGACATAAACAAGAATAAACGACAGATTACCATCAGGGGCCCTCCTGATGTATACCCCAGCGTCGCTCTTGCACACACTATACCCCATCACGCTCAACTTGTCGCTCAAGGTCTTGTGCCAAGCCCGTGGGGCTTGCTTAAGACCGTAGAGTGCCTTCCTGAGCTTGCACACAACTCTCGTGTTGCCATTCTCAAATCCTGGTGGTTGGGTCACATAGACCTCTTCCTCCAACTCCCCATTGAGAAAAGCTGTCTTGATATCCACTTGGTGGATCTCAAGATTTTGTGTGGCAGCCACTGCCAGCACAGCTCTCCTAGCACCATAGCTGCTGGTAGGTGCAAAAACCTCACCAACATCTATACCAGGAATCTGTCTGCAACCCTGGGCAACCAATCTTGCTTTAAACCGAGTGACATTCCCATGTGCATCGTTTTTTGTAGAAAAAATCCAATGAACAGGGATAACTTTCTGCCCATGGGGTCTTTCCACATACTGCATAACCTCATGGGTGTCTAAAGACTCCATCTCCTCTTGCATTGCCTGCTGCCAAAACTCCCACTGAGGTGAGCGCTGGGCTTCCCTCAAGTTTGAGGGCACGTGAACTTTTCCCAACGTGACAGAAGGTACACTCTGTACCTTATGCTGTGGTGCAGCAGGGCTGTCAGCCTTACTGATGCTGTTCCCTTCTCTCTCTCTCTCTCCCTGGTTGCCAGAATAAGGTACATTATGTACCTTATGCTGGGACTGGGCAGTACTGCCGGGATTATCTGATTCCTTCTCAAGTCTCTCTCTCTCTCCTTGACTACTGGACTCATGTGCAGCACCCTTACATTCTCGCACCTTCCGCAATGCAGAGGGGAGCAGCAGCTCTCTCTCTCTCCTGGACTCACACTTGGGCACACTACCCAGACTTGCCTGAGCTGCGCCTACAATGTCAGCCTGCACACCATAAGCATGACTAGCCAGTGACTGGGATTGGGCACCAGCTTCCCCTACTGCTGGCATGTCTAACCCACTGCTCTCATCTCTTACATCTGCACCGAACATAGCCTCGACTGTCTCAACCTGCCCCTGCATATCAGGGAGACCAACCATGTTTGGCTCACTCACAATTGCCTGACCTGGGTCAGGGGCATGCAATGGGATGTCAGAATGCTCTCTCCTAGCCACGCGCTGTACATAACGCTGCTCCCTTGTAAGGGTGGTCCCTGGAGGAAGGGGAATTTGTGACTTCCCCTGCATTCGCAACCCCTCTTGTACCTTCTGCATTTTTTCTACCTGGGATTGAGTTTCTACACCCCCCCTGGCCAGATTCTGCATATGCTCAAGCACCGACCACGAGTGCTGAGATGGTTCTGGGGTCCCAACAGTAGAATCCAGGCTGGTGGGGTTTCCTTGGTCATGTGCTGCTGTAGTCCCGTCTCCAGACTGATCCCCAGCACAAAGTCCAGAGGTCCCAGGAGCCCCAGTGGAAAGCGTCTCCACTCCATGGTCATCCTCCTCATCCCAGAACGTGGGTGGAGCAGCAGAGGGAATTGCTTGAGGCGTTGCCAGATTCTCACTGCCAAGGGGGGGTGATATCCTAGAATCATAGACAGACCCAGGCTGGACCTTTGATAGACCCACTCTCTCAGCCCCCCTCAAGTGCTCGATAAAGCTGACGTCCCTACTCTCCTTCCACACTCCATTCCCCACGTACACACGATACGCTTTAGACTGGGGACAATAACCAGTAAACATCCCAGGGATGGTCTTGGGCCCAAAAACAGACCTTTGGCCACTGGGAATGTGCACATGGGCTACACAGCCAAACGTGCGCAGCACAGACACATCAGGTTTGACACCAAAGAATAATTCCATGGGGGTCAGGGACCTGCCTGAAGTAGGACCCACATTGTAGAGGAGGGTAGCTGTCTCAAGCGCCTCCTTCCAAAGGGAGGGGTCTGCTGCAGCATGGACCAACAGAGTCCTTGTTCGCTCCTTCAGGGTCCTATTCATCCTCTCCGCCACCCCATTCTGCTGAGGCGTGTAGGGCGCTGAGGACTCCATCTTAGTGCCCTGCTGAGCACAAAACTCTTTGAATTGCTGGTTCAGGAACTCTGAACCCCTGTCAGTCCTCACACACTTCACAACCGTGCCTCGTTGGGTCTGCCAAAAACGGAGCAGGTCTATCACAGCCTTTGGGATGCAATCCTTTGACTTCACAGGCAGGGAGGCAACTTGGTGTGAACTTTCATCCACTACAGTGACCCAATATCGTTCACCTGTGATGGCAGGAGGTGATATGGGACCCACAGTATCCACATGGACTCTATCGAGTGGGTGATGTGCAGGCCTGGAAGATACAGGGAAAGGAGGTCTGGAGTGTTTCCCTTGTATACACGATTCACAGTGCTTGGGGCACTCAGAGCAGGGAGCAAGGGAGATATTGATTCCTGTAACCAGATCTTCCTTGGAGAACCTCTGCATGCTGCTGGCACCAGGATGACCTAACCTAGCATGCCACAGAGATCTCTCGCTACACACGTGTCCTTTCCTAAGATGAGATGCCTCAGCCATGTGATCAATATGTCTGCAGCCAACTTGCTGCCCTCTGACAGGACTAACAAACTCCAAAAAAAACAGACCTCGTGCGCGGGTGATATCTCCACACCACCCTTCAGGTCCCTTCATGGCTGTGTAACCACCTGCAGTGTCAGTCAGGAAAGATGCTCCATCCTGAATTGCACCAGTGACTGAAATGAGGTTGGTATGCGCAGAAGGAACACACTGCACATTGTGCAGCCAGAATACTTCGTGCCTTGCATTCACAAGGCATACAGACCCAGATGCAATGATTCCTCCTTGGCGTCTGAGGTTGCCAAGTGCAGAGGAAGAGGCTGTCTATGCATAACTGGATTATGGAGCAATGAGAGATCATTGACTATATGCACAGAGGCACCACTATCTATTAACCAAGATGTGCTGCTAGCTCCATGCGAAGTTGGGGCAAGCACATTGAGAGAGATAAACATCGCCTCACCAGAAGGAGGGGGTGGAGGTGGTAAATGCCACCCCGGAAACGTGTGTTGACTTGTTGGATAGTTATATGCTGAAGGAGGTCCAGGGCTGGAAGCGGATGAAGGCGGGCCACCCCGGCCAGATCCATGGTCCCACCAGGCTTGAGGAGACGACTGTGGGCCTCCCTGGCCCCAGTAAGCTGCAGGCCCAACGCTTGCCGCTTGCATGTTTTGATGCAGAGCCTGCAGCTGCCTGAGCGGTCCGCAGTCAGTCATGAAGTGGCCCTTTGCCTTGCAGAAGTGGCATGTAAGCTCCTCTCTGGGCCTTCTTGCCCTGCCAGGTCCACGCCCCCTGCCACCAAAAGTAGTTGCAGAGGGGCCAGCGGGAGGCTGTTCGTTTGCTGGTAGTGCTGCTCCAACTCCCGGTACTGCTCCCACTCCTGGTGCAGCTCCAGCGCTTGATGACGCTCCAGCTACCCCCCAGAGGGACCAGCCACTGCTGCAGCTGCCATGGCCTGAGGTGTTCCCTCTGCAGGTGGGTCCTTGTACCCACGGCTGGCTGCGGCGCGCAGGATTCTTTGAATCAGCTCCAATGGCGGCTTGTCGGTTGCCATAACCTCCAGGGACTCGAGCCTCAGCACAGGAGGGAGGCCCTTCACCATCAGCTCCCCAACATTGTGGTCCAAGAGGATGAACGCGTTGTTTCTGAGACTTGTAGCCAGATCCATCATTCTGTAGAGGTAGACCTTGAGTGTCTCCCCTGTCTTGATGCCCTGCTCCATTTCCTTGTACCACTCAAGGTTGATGTCTTGGTTGCTCCCTCCAGTGTGACTGTTCTTCACCCACGCGATGAAGTCGAACGCTGCTTTGTGGCATGAGATCTGAGAATGCCAGATGACTGGAACTGACTGGATCAGCCACTGCTTGATGGCTGAGTTCTCCACCGACCCTGGCATTGGCCTCTCCAAAGCCGCTCTGACCCCCTTGGTGTTTGCGCACGCCTCCAAATTTTCATACCAAAATTCAAAATTGCGCCCTCCATCATCAAGCATGACAGTCATCTTTGGATTAGAGGTATTGGGGATGTAGGCTGCCTTGTCAATCTCCACCTTTGGTTCTGCAGTGGCTGATTGTGTCCCGGTCATAGACTGCCCTGGAGTGGCCCCACTGACTTCTCCAGGTTGAGACATTGCTGTTTCACTGCTACTTTCCTTTTCTTTGCCCCTTTTTGTCATACTATTGTCACTTCACCAGCCAAACTTACTCATAAACTTCTGGAATGCAGCAATACCCTACAATTCCCTCCATGTCATGGAAATTTACCAGCCAGTCTTGCACAGTAGTAGCAGATATGTTCCCCTCAGAAGTTTGCGCCGGAGTCCGGCCCGACTCACTCAGTGCTTCTAGACAACGTCTATGAATGATAAAGCACAGCTAAAACTTCAATTATGAATTTCCCAGAAAGGTAAACTGTGAGTAAGATAATGGTCCTGGTACACTCGAGTTCCCTTGCGCCGCTGCGCCATGCTCGAGCTCCTTTGTTGACGCTTACGTCTGACCCATCCGTAGACGACCTTCACTCCTGCTTTTACTTGGCTCAGCTGGAAGGGCGTGGGCCCATAACCTGTGAAAGGTTATGGGCAATCGGCTTTCCCTGTACAAAGCAGACAGGTCGTCAATAGACGAAGTTACTCCAGCTACAGTCCGTACGACTGTCTGCTGAGTGCCACACACAACTGTCGGACAAGACTAGCATCTGGTGATGCCCAGCATCTTTCACAACCAGTTCCGTTACATCATTATCTTGTACACAAGCACCGATCAAGCAATCACTAGATAAGGCTCTAGACGGCTACGTTCAAGTACATGCCTATACTCCCTGAAGTCACTGTCCCTTATCTGTTTGAGTGACTACAGGGTACACTAAGCTTGTTCACTCTCACAATAGCAACAATGATACAACACACACTGCCGCACCGTACCTGTACAAAGCAGACAGGTCGTCAATAGACGAAGTTACTCCAGCTACAGTCCGTACGACTGTCTGCTGAGTGCCACACACAACTGTCGGACAAGACTAGCATCTGGTGATGCCCAGCATCTTTCACAACCAGTTGGTATTCACTCCGGTGGGGCAGCCTTAAGAGTTCATCCGACAAACGTGTGATCTAGATAGGATTGTACCTTATGTTCGAAAACGTCCAGAATCTGCCGTGTCTCAAGGTACCTTATGTTCTCAATGGACCCATATCCTAATAGTGCACACATGAAGATCACTTAAAGCACAAGGCATTCAATAATAATGTTCAGAACTCAGCTAAGGCCCGATTAACCACGCCAAGGAGGCTGTCCAATAAGAGGTCTGAGCCACCTACAGATAAGGCATGTTTTATGTGTAATGGGGTCAAGCCGTCCCGCCCACCAGCGGTACCAGGTGGGAAGGTTTTGAGGGCAGCCAAGACTTCCTCCACTTGGGCACGGTAAGGGGCCTGCGCAGGCGGGGCGCCAACAGGAAGCGGTCGGATAGGATGAAGCGCTGTTAATGCAGCACATGTGTCAGTCGTGGCTGGGGCAATCGTGGCAGGCTCCAACATCCGAACAGCCGTTGATAAATGGCCATCTGCAACCTTGCGCAAGACGCGAGCGCCGCATCGTCTAATGGGCGGGGTGGGGCAGTTGCTGGAGGCGCTGTGGCCAAGAGTTCATCGATTAGGCCATCAATATCCCCATCCAACCATGCGCGGGCCCGACGGCGGACGTGCTGCGCAACTCCCTCCCCCCGAGGCCTGCGACGAGCTGATAGGACGCACATCGGAAGGATCAACAGCTCAACCCAGGCAGCCTCGGATCCCGAGTCCGCAACAGCCTTGAGAGCAGACCGCAATGCTGCAGCACAAGGTATCCATGCTGATCTAGGGATCATGCGGTACGAATGGTGGCCAAGGGTGAAGATTTGATGGACAAGGGCAGGGGTCAGGGGATGGTGGCGGACACGGGCCGGGGGAGCAGTGGGCGGAGGATCAGCAACGGCGGCGGATGCGCGCGGTCGTCCTCGGGGCTGCGAATGGAGGCGGCGCTGGGGCTCTGAAGTATCCTGCGGCGGCTGATGCGGCGTCGGTGCTCGGCGGGGAAGGCCAGGAAGTAGGTTAACATCAGGGGGAACCAGGCCATACTCCAGATTCCACAAGCGCTGGCATGTGTCTGGGTTGGTTGCTCACGAAAGAACTCCCAGGGAATGGGTTTTGAAGCAAGTGCTGCACAACCAGCTGGAGGTAGCTCGCAAGATGGCTTCAAGCTTCCCGTACTCTACTGGGGATCTGAGTTGCGACACCCAGTCATCCCGCCCGGCATCGCCGAGCTTGTGGAACCTCTGCAAGTGACGCAGGAGCCCAGCACCCGTAGTGATCTTACGAGACTTGCATGATGCCTCCCATGGGCAGGTGGGGTTAAAGAGAGGAACGATGGGCCATGGCATCACCAGCTTGGAAACCCAACCCCCAGACCGTGCTGGATGCTGGAAAGTGGTGAAGCCCCCAGTCCCTCTGAAAAACTGGCTGGGCTGAGGCGAAGCGGAAAAGAAAAGGGAAAACCAAGATGATGTGTGAAGAAACACAGGAGTAAGTGTTGAAAACCACTGGAATCTCCGTAAGTGCAAGATGCTGGGGAGGGGTGAAGCCGCGAGTCCCTCTGAAAGACGGGCCGGCGGAGGCAAACCTAAGGGGCCAAAAAAGAAAAAGAAAAAACCAATACTGTGTGTTCAGAAACACAGGAAGTGTGGAAGAACACGGGAAATTCCGCAGATGCCGGACGCCAGAAAGTTGCAAAGCTGCCAGTCCTGCGGAAAGACTGGCCGAGCCGGTGCAAATCTGAGGAAGAAAACAGTACAACCAATACGATGTGGTATGAAACTGAGAATGAAGTGTTGAAAATACTGGAAATTCCGCAAAGGTTGGACGCTGAAAGTGGCGAAGCTGCCAGCCCCGCTTAAAGACTGGCCAGGCGGAGGCGAATCTGAGAAAAAAAGATAAAACCAATACTATGGGTGTCGAAATACATGATGAAGTGTTGAAAAACACTGGAAATCCGCAAAATCCTGAGCGCTGAGCGCCTTCTTCTTGTCTGTCTTTTACAAGAGTGGAGTAAAAAAGACCAGCCCAATGTTCAAGGACCCGAACCCAAATGTTTCAAGCTATGAGTCACACCCATTTCTTTCTTTCTTTTCGGCAAAGGCACTCAGGTCTGCGCTGAGTGGATATGACTCCTCCGAGGGCCCATTAATGGACCCGAATTCGATCCACAATGTTACATAGTACGCCTCTATTGGATGCCCACAAGAGGATACTTGCTCAGATTGTAGGCGTGCGTCGTACGACGCCAGAGGAAATGATGAACTGTGATTTAAACATTTTCCCTCTATGGTCAACCTGGATTGATCCTACGAATGGTTAAGTTTGGAACAATATAGCGGCCATGAGACCTGATACATTACACTACCAGGTCCTCATGCATGACCTTCGACTTGCGATACTTAAAGACCGAGAAACCTTTGCGAGCACTCTTATGCAACAACTTGGGTACTGTATTGCTGACCATGTGCGGTTTGATAGAGTCTTACCAAACAACATCTCAGAGGTAAAGGACCTTCTGGACTATCAAAGCGACTTAGTATGGGATGGCCTGGATATTTCCCCTCGCTCGTGTGTCTCCCCCAGGGCCCTGTTCTGTAGATCCAAAGATGATTTGCTCGTCCGCCTCATATATACCCCGGCGAAAGAGCGCAATTAAACTGCAACTTCCAGAGCAAAGATTACGGGCTTTTATGCGGTTTAGACAAGGGTGTCACAACGTTCCTATTGATAGAGGAAGACAGCAGGGCTTTCCCCAAGATCAGGGGACTTGCGCAAGTGTTAGAAAAAAATGAACACTAACATGTATCCCAGAAATTTTGAGACATGTTGTGTCATTTCATGAAAGCATGTTTGTGAGACACATCCCTAAAAATAGAGGGTTTAGTATACTTATAATTCATAAAAACAAAAGGGTACAGGTGTACCATACTGAGATATATTAGTACCAAGTGGTACTTGAATGACTGTTGACTCTTCTTGTTGGTGGCAGGGGCCAAGGTACAGAATTGCCCTGTTTTCTGCCTGTTTTCTAGTAGGCTATACTAAGAATGGATCTCATCGATCGTTAGACTTTAGTCCGACGGTCCCAGCTGGTGCTCGATCTGTGAACCACATCGGTTGTGCGATAAAGATTATTCGAGTCGTTTAGGAAGGCAGCAGGGCATTCCCCGAGATCAGATAACATGCACAAGGTCCTCACTAGGGCTAGTTGGGGATGAACATCATCTCTTGTTCACATGCCCTGCTGTACGACATGTACGGCAGCAATATATGCATCTATTCCAACACAGACCTCGATCTGTGCAAACATTTACGTGGCAAGACGACCTTCAAGGGGTTGCAAGATTTGTGATTAGAGCACTTGAGGGCTACCTGACCCTCCCAGATGCAGTGCGACCTTAGGTGGCTGGACAGCCGTTCTATCTTATTGCCGTCCTCTTCCGCCATGATGGCTGGTCTTGGATGTAATTTTTCCCTTCCTTTCCTTTCCATGTGAATGCTCGTCTTCTTCTTCGTCCGGCATCGAGATTGCTGCTGTGTAGACTTGATTTGCATCTTGAGTCATTGGCGTAACACTTACCCCTTCAAGAATCTGGCCCTCTCCCAGGAAACCTGTGGGTTTTTACGCGTTGATCTGGCACGTGTTTTAGACAGAGGCAACGCGCTCGTCCCTTCAAATATCTCCGGGCGGGTGCACCCACGTGGGTGGGCAACTCGTGCCAGTCCGAGCGTCCACCGGAGGTAAGCGCTTAAGTTCAAAGCAAGTCTAACAAAACCATTGTTAACGCTAGGCATCTAACAGTTTTCTGTTCTGTCCTGTCTCGAAGGTCCACAGTGTTGTTACCTCGGTTTGTCTTCTCCTGACCATATGACTGTGAGTACGGGGATAAGAATCTTGACGCTTCGCACGGGGTAGAATTCCTAAATCGATTCATTTCCTAACGATTCCTAACTTTCGACTGGTATATTGAAAATTACATTCCTAACAAATCTTCTTCAAATCTTTCCTGTTATTGTAACAAATCTCAATTCCCAATCTATCGTAATTGGTCTAAATTCCCAATCGGGTTCTCCATGTTTTCTGGTCCATGTTTTGTGGACAGATGTAACTTACTGTAAAAATTTCTTGTGTTGTACAATTCAGCAGCTGCAGCCGAACTCATGGTCGTCCGGTTTAGGCTAGCAGTATGTAGGGAAGCTGCAGACGAATCCCATTCTCCACCTAGCCGGCGCATGTATTCGTGTACTGTAATCCCTAGCCGTCATTTTTTGATCGAGTCCGCCTTCATTGACACTCTTCCGCATCCACCTGCCACATTAGTGATCGTAAGGTTATATTTTCAGTCAGTCAGAACCCATAGGGCTCTCTCATCGTGTTGCAAGTATGTGTGCGTATCAATCCCGAATCGAGCAGATGCTTACAAGTACAGTACGTAAGAGGGGATGTTGGGGGTCTACCGCTTGCAATTTGTCAGAAGCTGCAATCTTCAATAAAGAAGACGGTTCATGCCTGGCCAAAAGTCCAGGGTTTCCGGAAGCCTCTGCCGACGAAATCAGGGACCTCGTACACTTGTTAGCGAACAGTCCGCAAAATGAGGATTCATTTACACTAGGAGACGCTTGTTATTACAATATTCTTCTTAAAGACAGATACTTAATGGCTCAGGGAGGCAAGAGTTCTGCCCCAGAAATCATGGTCTTCGCGGCATAATCTGCGTTAATTATTGTATTGCACGAACACGAAATTCTTATGTATGGAGTCATGAAGGCCATATCAAGCGCTGCTGGTGGTCTATGATTCAATTGTGGAAGGTACGCTTTTCTGAAAGCGTCGAACCTCGTTGGGTTGTTATTTGCATGGGCCCGGCCATGCTGCAATTTCTGTAGCCGGCGGTATGTCGTTCATTGAAATGATTCATAAGCGATAGTCTTGGAATCTGATAATCGTTATTTAAACAGTAGTGAAAATAGGCATTTCCTCCATCCACGGCGGTATGATCAATTGACGCAGCTTCCCTTTCCCTCTTCTGACCCTCCAAGTATGTGAAGAGTATATAAATTTATTCATAATTTCCATTTCCATAATTTTGTAATTTTCTTTTTTCATTGGAGTTTCAGAGTACACTACACCTGTTCACGGGTCTGCAGGTGTCCATGCCCAACTATCTAGGGGTGTGCTATACTGTAGTACTAACGCCGTATACCCGCCTCCTGCAGGTGCTGCTCATACATTACCATGCTTTCAAGGCAGATGATGCAATAAAAAGGCTGCACTCGCGAGAGTTTGAGATCAGCAAAGCATCCATTTGATACCCTGCGCAGGCATCCAATCTACATATGGCTACATGCATGTAGCCATATGGGCTGACGGGAGGGCAGATATGGTGTATCTGCAGCACGGCAGTCCATCGCCAATAAACTTGCCGTCTCGTCATGCAATACGAGACCTGGCCCTTGTGAAGCGCATCAAGATCGGCCGGAGTAGACACAACTTTCAAGTATTTTAAAAGATTCATTTAAAGGATTCCTTTCTTTTAAAGGATACTTTCATGAAGTTGATTCTTCTAGAATATCCATGGAGTTGTACCAAACTAGAGGCATAGTTTGTCTGTTGCTCACTGGGCGTACAAACTGACATGCATGCATGCATGCTTCTCCCAATTCTAATCGTGATAGCAGACACTAGAGATGTGTTGCTCGGAAGATTTAATGTTTACATGCAACAGTAATCTAAAGCAGACAGGGGCTCTGTCTGTCAGCCTACTCATGAGCTCGGCCGACCGGTCAAGAATGATGAGCTGGGCTGTATTGGCAGTATTGTAATATGAATTATGTTGTAGTGATAATTTATTAATGATCGGCAAGTCCACTGCCGATCTCCACTTCCTCGACCTGCAGCAAACCACACGGTTGCATGCTTTTTGCACTTGCAGATCCAACAATCCTCCGTATACAATTGACATATGATTTACAGGGGCATATAATTTATAATGGGAATTACTTTACTTGCTTGTAAGAGCTGCGTGAGGCGCTGGGGAGTTCCCAACAGAGCGCTTCAACAACCCTAGGTCACAGGATATTGATCCTCAGACTGGTGTTACCTACAGTACTTCACAGTACATTTCATCGTACTTTACAGTACAATGTTGTAGGCAGACCAACTATAGGTTGTGACAGTCCTGCCCACAGTATCCATGAGCTTTAGCATCAACATTTGAAAGCGCTTGCATACCGTTTTAAATTTTAGG
This sequence comes from Botryococcus braunii, assembly GCA_002005505.1. Taxonomy (NCBI): domain Eukaryota; kingdom Viridiplantae; phylum Chlorophyta; class Trebouxiophyceae; genus Botryococcus; species Botryococcus braunii. Next base: position 14,970 of record MVGU01001744.1, read on the forward strand.
ATTCTGGACACCTGCTGGGCAGGCAATAATG
>MVGU01001744.1:17500-30000 GCA_002005505.1 Botryococcus braunii
CGGTGACAAAGGTTGGTTCCTTTGTCGTTCGTTTCTTGGTGAGCACTCGTTAGTCGTTCCGTGATGTCTGGCCGTTCGGTTTCGAGTGAGTATACGCACTCGCAGCAGACGTGCTCGCAGCACTGCTCGTTTTGATCCTTATGAATATCAAGATATTGATCTTGACTGTATTGATCCTGCGCGTATGCTTCGCCATCTGGGTGCTGGAGGGGCAGTGCCCGACCCGAACGCCGACCCACCTGGATCTGATGTTCCTGAACCTCCATCTCCTGATACCAGGACCAAAACCATCTTATAAGGTCTTCAGCTGTTGATCCAACGATCCTTGGCTCAACCTGCACCTACGGTCGCACCTCAGCCCGCGCCAACGGCTACTCCAGCTACGGCACCGGCCACGTCGAGTTCAGGGAAGCCCTCGCTCAAGCTCCCTGATCCTCCAGTGTATAAGGGTGATCCAGTGAAGCTTGACGGTTGGCTAGCCCAAACCGAGATGTATCTCAGAGCTTACGATGTAGATCTGACATCCTCTCGTGCGGTGGAGGTCACGACTATGTTCTTGCGTGCGAAAGCACAAGATTGGTGCACCGGTCACTCTGATTTGATTGCCTCTGGGTCTCTGCCTAGTTTTAGGATGTGGGCATCCTTTTTGTCAGCACTGACAGCTGCTTTTAGGCCTGTTGAGCTACATAGAAAGTATCTGGAGCAGCTCTTGAGCATTTCACAGGGCAAAAGTGATATGAGATCATACATTGCATCATTTAATGCTCTCAGGGCTAAGGTGCCTAAGACATTTCCTGAGGATACTCTGTGCCATCTGTTTTTGCAGGGCTGAATTGCAAAAGAGCATCTCACTGCAATATCCCCAGAACCTGGAAGAGTACTTCAAGCATGCAATAACGATTTCTGATATCCCAGGCAGTTCCAAAACGCCGCACCCTGTCCCAAAAGGCCAGATTAAGCACAAGGGCTCAGGCCCGACAAAGACTTCTACGCACGTTTGCACGCATTGTGGCAAGCAAGGCCACGCCCCTGAGCGCTGCTTTTTGCTTCATCCCGAGTTGAAAGGCAACGTGCCAAGCCTAATCAGACTTGATTTGGGCTTGTGGCTTCACTCCAGCAGTGTAGAACCTGATTTTTCTGATATTTCCAACCTGTTCTCAGTCCAGTATGGCCTACCTGTGTTGTATGAAGTTGGACACTTTCAGGATTTCCTCTCTGGTTGTTGCCATTCTTTTAAGACCCATATTGCTGATGGGCATTGCTTATGTTGAGAGTTTCAGACATCCCCCTCTGCCAGTGACCTGATCAGTCATGTTTGCATGTGTAAGAGTGATGCATCTCCTACCCTTCCTGCTAGTGATTCTCATGTTGTCTTGTTTTGTAATGGTAGTGACACTGAGTCAACTGTTAGGCAGCTTGTGTCCCAGTTGTTGCCAGGAACAAGATTGACTGTGCTCTCTGTTCAAGCACACTGTGCACAGGTGTTGCAAGGGACTACCAGTCAACAATCTCATGGAGACCTCTTGCTTTCAGCAGCTGTAATGACTACCTTGGGCATTCCTCCACAGTTTGAGAGCTCCACCCAATTTAGCTCCATTACAGGCTTGCCTCTTTACCAGTTATCTGTCCATACTGGGCTTCTTGGTGTGAGGGAGAAACCCCTGCCTGCAACTGTTTTTGATCCCTTTGTTTAGCTAAACAGTAGCTAGGTTGTGAACGGGCCTGACTTGTCTTCTACATGTATTGAGTTTGAGAGAACTCTTGCTGGTAGGACTATCAAGGTTTTGTTAGACAGTGGTGCTTCTTCCAATTTCATTGATAATGCATTTGTGTCTGAGCTTGCCCTTCCCACTATTCCTATGAGTTCCCCTGTGACTGTGAGACCTGCTGATGGAAGAACGTCTATAGTAGGGAATAGTGTGATTGCTGACCTAGCTGTTGGGACTTTGCACCATGGAATCACGTGCTTTCCTACTGAGTTGTCGCATTATCACCTTGTCTTAGGTAAACCTTGGTTGACTGCATTAATCCAGTGGTCAATTGGAAGTTAAATGCTGTCTCATTTGTTCAAAATAGTAAAGCACTCATTCTTTTGGGCTGTCAGAGGTCACGCCTCCCTGGGTATGTGGTTTCTTCCTTGGAAGTGGAGGAAATGGTTCAACTGGGTGAACCTTTGTATGTCATTAAACTTAATGCAATAACCAGTACCCCGGATAATACTACATATGATGTGCCAGAGTTGGAGCAGCTTTTGCAAGAATTCAAGGATATTTTATCTGGACTTCCTCAAGGCCTCCCTCCTTCTCGTGCTGGAGACCATCACATCAGATTGGAGCCAGATGAAACTCCTCCAGCCTCAAGAATTTATCCGTTGTCTGGATCACAGCTTGCTGAGCTTCGTGCGCAACTTCATGAGCTCCTGGAAAGAGGTTTTATCCGCCCATCTACTTCACCCTCTGGTGCACCTATTCTCTTTGTCCCAAAGAAGGATGGTGGATGGCGTCTATGTATAGATTATAGAGCCCTTAATAAAATCACCATTAGGAACTAACACCCTCTTCCTCGCATTGATGAAATGTTTGAGCATCTGCATGGGAGTTGTGTATTCTCTATACTTTTTACCTCCCTTCCTTAATAGGTTTGTGTTAGTCTACTTGGATAACTCTACTTACTTATTTACTCTAAATCTGTTGATGAACGTATGGAGCAATTGTGAACTATCTTGTCACATAAGTTTTATTGCAAAATTTCTAAATGTGAGTTTGTTGCTAAGCAGGTAGAATACCTAGGGCACCTGTTGACTCCTCAAGGGATCATGGTGGATCCAAGGAAGGTTGCAGCCATCAAGGATTGGCCCACCCCTCTGCATGTGTCACATGTGCGTGGTTTCTTAGGCTTAACACAATATTGTGCTACATTTATGGACCATTTTGCAGATGTTGCCTATCCCCTTACTGAATTGCTTAAGAAGGATGTGCCTTGGACTTGGGAGGGACCTCAAATCCGAGCCATTGATGCATTGAAAGATCTTGTCTCTACTCCCCCTTGTTTATTGATGCCTTATTTAGAAAAACCTTTTGTTGTGCATGTAGATGCCTCGGGTTTTGCTGTGGGTGCTGTTTTGCAGCTAGACCAGGGACTGGGACTGCAGCCAGTCGCCTACGATTCCAGGAAACTCCAGCCCCTTGAGAGAAAACTTGCTCCTTATGACAGCGAATTGCTTGCTCTTGTCCATGCTTTGCTGAAGTGGAAACATTTGCTGATAGGTGCAAAATTTACTGTACATACAGATCAACAAGCACTAAAGTATTTGCTTACTGCTCCTGTTAGGACAAGTAGACAAGAGCGTTGGCTAACTGAAATTATGCGCTTCATGCCTGACATTAGGTATGTTAAAGGATCTGATAAAGTAGTGGCAGATGCCTTGTCCAAGCGTGTTGACCTTGCAGTTATGCATGTCTCCTCTGTTTCTGTCTCTTCTCTTATACCTGAGATTGCATTACTTTGTGTTTCTGACCCCACAGTGATGAAACTTGTGGATGAAGGTGTTTTGGAGATGAGATATTATGTACCTTATTCTGTGCAGTTTGGCAAAATATTTGTACCGGATGCTTTGAGAGAGAGGGTATTAGAGAATGTCATGCCACGCCTTTTACTAGTCATCTTGGAATTAACAAGATGTGTGAGCTAGTTTGCAGGGAATTCTGGTGGCCACGCATCAGTTCTTCAGTAAGGGATTTCTGCAGATCGTGTGATGCATATCAACGCAACAAGGGACCTGGATCTGTACCTTATGGCCTACTCCAGCCACTTCCCATTCCTGATGGCCCTTGGCAAAGCGTTTCCCTTGACTTGGTTACTGATTTACCTGTATGTTGTGGTTTTGATTCCATTGTCGTTTTTGTTGATAAGTTCACCAAACTATGCATATTGGTTGCATGTACCAAGACTATCACATCACCGCAACTAGCCCAAGTGTTTATTGATAAGGTCTTTGTTAGGCTTGGAATGCCTACTTCTATTGTCAGTGATAGAGACCCTAGGTTTACTAGTCACTTTTGGAGGGCCTTTCTCAAGTTGTTAGGTACTGATCTTGCAATGTCTACAGCTTTCCACCCCCAGACAGACGGCCAGACTGAAACGTATGATTAGAACTATGGAAGACATGCTGAGAGGGTTTGTGGGGCCGATACAGGATGATTGGTGCAGGTACTTGAGCATGATAGAGTTTGCTTACAACAACCCCATTCAAGCTTCGATGTCGCAGACACCCTTCTTCTTGAATCACGGGCGCCATCCCCTTACTCCTTTGTCTTCTGCTGTTCCATCTCGTTGTGCCAATCCTGCTGTTTCTGAGTGGGTTGAGGGGCTTTGCTTTGAAAAGGGCAAAATCTAACTTGGCATCTCCGCAGCAACGTCAGAAATCTTATGCTGACAAACGTAGACGAGACCACCCTTTCCAGGTGGGAGATCAGGTGTTGCTGGCAGCAAGGAAAAACCAGCTAGCACCTGGGCTCTCGTCAAAATTATCAGCTAAGTATTTCGGGCCCTTTACTATTGTTGCAGCATTTGGTAGTAGAGCTTTTAGGCTTGTTTTGCCTGAGACTGTAAATATACATCGTGTGTTTCATGTTTCCCAATTGAAGCCCTATGTGCCTTCATCTTCACCTATGACTGTTACTTCACCTCCTTTGTATGCAGACAAGCGTGGTGGCGTTTATGAGGTTGAGGCCATCCTTGCCAAGAAGAGAGTTGGAAAGTCGTGGAAGTACTTGGTCAAGTGGACTGGATACGATGAGACAGAAAATACTTGGGAGCCCCTTGCCCATGTTCGCCATCTGGCAGATGAAGTGGCAGCAGCACCAGTCTTTTCCGAAGTCCCACTTGCGGGCAGTCCCTTGCTGAGCCACTTGCGGCTTCCTGGCCATTTGAGGCATTTCCAGCCACTTGCGGCTGATGACCCTTGGACTTCAACACCGGCTAGCTTGAATCTGGGAGGGAGGGAGGGTGGAAGGGTCTGGGAGGGAGAGGGATCGTGAATTGGGGGTTGTATGCATGTCTCTTATTCCCTTGTTTTGCATGGGTTATGTTTCCTTTACTCACGGCTCCATTTTGTGACGCACTTGCTGTTGCAATGTAGTTGCAAATTGTAGTTCCGTGTTTGCATGGATTGCTTTAGTATCTTACCCATGAGATACATCATGTATGGCAGTTAGTGTGTATACGGCTTGCTGCTCTTGACATTATGCCTTGCGCCTTTGTTGAAAAGCCACCTCAAGCGAAGGTTACACCGCGAGGCAGGGTAACTGGACCTAAGGTCTAGACAAGTGCTAACCTGAGGGTTCAACCTAATTGTTTCATCATTGGTATGAGTGCTGTCTAGAGAGTTCGTCCCGTAGGTAGGAGGAACCACCTGGCTGACGATAGTCCTTAGATTGTTAAGGTATTCGGGCATTGAGCAGATGAGTCCCTCGTCTGTGTCGTGCTAACTTGCCTTGTAGTCCTCTTACTTGCTGGTTGGTAACTATAGGAGGTGTGATGTCTATAGTTACGGTAAGCAGGGTTCGTGATACCCCTGTCTTACGTTTGTGGCCCCATTGCCATAAACACCAATTCATAGCTTATGCCAAGGGGGAGGGCATGTAGCATTTCCTAGGGTATAATGCTCTAGTGGTCCTTGGCATTGCTCTATGCGTTGTCTTGAACCTAGATCACAAGAGGTTCGCAGTACAACCTCACTCAGGTAATTCGCTCGGTTGCCCGACTACGCGTCAGAGGCGGTGCAAGATAAGTCAACCCACCCTGTGTTTAAGAGTGGGCATGTGAATCATTCATGTAACATCCTTCCCGTGGACACACGACTTCGTCTGAATTTAAAACCTCTTCCGCTTTGTTATCATCCAACAGGGATGGCCTGGATATTTTACCTCGCTCGTGTGCCTCCCCAAGGGCCCTGTTCCGTAGATACCAAAGATGATTTGCTCGTCCGCCTCATATATACCCCGGCGAAAGAGCGCATTTAAACTGCAACTTCCAGAGCAAAGATTACGGGCTTTGCTGCGGTTTAGACAAGGGTGTCACAACCTTCCTATTGAGAGAGGAAGACAGCAGGGCATTCCCCGAGATCAGAGGACTTGTACAAGTGTTAGAAAAATGAACACTAACATATATCCTAGAAATTTTGAGACATGGTGCCTCCGAGCCTATCAGCTACACTGACTCCGACGAGACCGTACGACATTAATCCGGGTCCCTACGGAACTGCCACTTACACGCGCTTCAAGGACATCAAATCCTCAGCACGTTTCCTAACTTCAAAGGAACTCCTATGACCTTTAAGAGTACCCTAGTGATTCCTGGGTACAAAGGTCAGACCTAGCAATTACTCAAGAAGAGAACTAATTTCCCTTCATGAGTACATCACTTGAACTTCCAAGGCACACAAGAGGATGATAGTAAACTCGAGGTCATGACTTCTTGAATCGACATATCCTCAACGGCAGACAACCACATTAGTAGACATTACCTTTGGGATTGCCGTATGGCAAGCACCAAGCATAATACAAGGGGCTAGTCATATGCCAAGTGTACCTTCCAAAGTAAACCATGAGTTCCACTTGTCTACGAACGACTGCAAAGTGACTATTTATTGTCCATCAGTCACTTCACACACGAAGGCACACGCTACGGGGAACCTCAAACCCTACGGTTCCCATATTATTTCACAACAAGGGGCCATGGTACAGAATTGGCCTGTTTTCTGCCTGTTTTCTAGTAGGCTATACTAAGAATGGATCTCATCGATCGTTAGTCCGACGGTCCCTGGTGCTCGATCCGTGAACCACATCGGTTGTGAGATAAAGATTCGAGTCGTTTAGGAACACAACAGGGCATTCCCCGAGATCAGAGGACTTGCACAAGGTCCTCACTAGGGCTAGTTGGGGATGAACATCATCTCTTGTTCACATGCCCTGCTGTACAACATGTACGGCAGCAATTAATGCATCTATTCCAACAAAGAACTCGATCTGTGCAAACATTTACGTGGCAAGACGACCTTCAAGGGGTTGCAAGATTTGTGATTAGAGCACTTGAGGGCTACCTGACCCTCCCAGATGCAGTGCGACCTTAGGTGGCTGGACAGCCGTTCTATCTTATTACCGTCCTCTTCAGCCATGATGGCTGGTCTTGGATGTAATTTTTCCTTTCCCTTCCTGTCCTTTCCTTTCCATGTGAATGCTAGCCTCCTTCGTCCGGCATCGAGAATGCTGCCGTATAGCCTTGATTTGCTTCTTGAGCCATTGGCGTAACACTTACCTCTCTCAGTAATTGGCCCTCTCCTGTGGGTTTTTACGCGTTGATCTGGCACGTGTTTTGGACAGAGGCAACGCGCTAATCACTTCAAATCTCTCCGAGCGTCTACCGGAGGTCAGCGCTCAAATTCAAAGCAAGTCTAACAAAACCATTGTTAGCTCGGCTTTGTCTTCTCCTGACCACGTGACTGTGAGTACGGGGATACGAATCTTGACGCTTCGCATGGGGTAGAATTCCTCTACCGATTCATTTCCTAACGATTCCTAACAAATGTCAATTCCCAATCTCAATTCCCAATCTATCTGAATTCCCAATCGAGTTCTCCATGTTTTCTGGTCCATGTTTTGTGGACAGATGTAACTTATTGTGGAAATTTCTTGTGGTGTACAATTCAGCAGCTGCAGCCGAACCCATGCCCGTCCGGTTTAGGTTCGCACTGTGTTGGGAAGCTGCAGGCGGACCCATTCTCCACCTAGCCGGCGCATCTATTCGTGTACTGTACAGTACAAGAAATCATAATCCCTAGCCGTTTTGATCGAGTGCGCCTTCATTGACACTCTTCCGCATCCACCTGTCACATTAGAGATCGTAAGGTTGTATTTTTCAATCAGTCAGAACCCATAGGGCACTCTCATCGTGTTGCAAGTATGTGTACGTATCAATCCCGAATCGAGCAGATGCTTACAAGCACAGTACGTAAGAGGGGAGGTTGGGGGTCTACCGCTTGCAATTTGTCAGAAGCTGCAATCTTCAATAAAGAAGACGGTTCTTGCCTGGCCAAAAGTCCAGGGTTTCCGGCAGCCTCTGCCGACGAAATCAAGGACCTCTTAGACTTGTTAGCGAACAATCCGCGTAATGAGGATTCATTTACACTAGGAGACGCTTGTTTTTATAATATTCTTCTTAAAGACGGATACTTAATGGCTCAGGACGATAGTCTTTCTGCCCCAGAAATCATGGTCTTCGCGGGAGAATCTGCGTTAATTATTGTATTGCACGAACACGAAATTCTTATGTATGGAGTCATGAACGCCATCTCAAGCGCTGCTGGTGGTCTATGATTCAATTCTGGAAGGTACGCTTTTCTGAAAACGTCGAACCTCGTTGGGTTGTTGTTTGCATCGGCCCGGCCATGCTGCAATTCCTGTAGCCGGCGGTATGTCGTTCATTGAAATGATTCATAAGCGATAGTCTTGAAATCTGAGAATCGTTATTTAAACAGTACTGAAATTGGGCATTTCCTCCTTCCACGGCGGTATGATCAACTGACGCAGCTTCCCTTTCTCTCTTCTGACCCTCCGAGTATGAGAAGAGTATATAAATTTATTTCTATAATTTTGTAATTTTCTGTTTTCATTCGAATTTCCGAATACACTACAACTTTTCACGGGTTTGCACGTGTCCATGCACAGGCGCCCATGTGGCCCCCTAAAGTCAACTATCTAAGGGTGTGCTATACTGTAGTACTAACGCCGTATACCCGCCTCCTGCAGGTGCTGCTCATACATTACCATGCTTTCAAGGCTGAGTATGCAAGAAAACGTCTGCACTTGCGAGAGTTTGAGATCAGCAAAGCGTCCCTTTGATACCCTGCGCAGGCATGCAATCTACATATGGCTACATGCATGTAGCCATATGGGCTGAGGGTCGGGCAGAGATGGTGTATCTGCAGCACGGCAGTCCATCGCCAATAAACTTGCCGTCTGGTCATGCAATACGAGACCTGGCCCTTGTGAAGCGCATCAAAATCTCCCAGAGAAGATACAACTTTAAAGGATTTGAAATATTTTAAAAGAATCATTGGAAGGATTCCTTTCTTTTAAATAATACTTTTAAGACATTGATTCTTTTAGAACATTCAGGAAGTTGTACCAAACTAGAGGCATAGTTTGTCTGTTGCTCACTGGGCGTACAAACTGACATGCATGCATGCATGCTTCACCCAATTCTAATTGGGATAGCAGACACTCGAGATGTGTTGGTCGGAAGATTTCATGTTTACATGGAACAGTAATCTAAAGCAGACAGGGGCTCTGTCTGTCTGCCTACTCATGAGCTCGGCCGACCGGTCGAGAATGATGGGCTGGGCAGTATTGGCAATATTGTAATATGAATTATGTTGTAGTGATAATTTATTAATGATCGGCAAGTCCACTGCCGATCTCCACTTCCTTGACCTGCAGCAAACCACACGGTTGCATGCTTTTTGCACTTACAGATCCAACAGTCCTCCGTATACAATTGTTAAGGGCGATGTATTTTATAATGGGAGTTACTTTACTTGCTTGTAAGAGCTGCGTGAGGCGCCTGGGAGTCCCCAACAGAGCACTTTAACCATCCTAAGCCACAGGACATTGGTCCCCAGACTGGTGTTACCTACAGTACTTACAGTACATTTTATCGTACTTTACAGTACAATGTTGAAGGCAGACCAACTATAGGTTGTGACAGTCCTGCCCACAGTATCCCTGAGCTTTATCATCAACATCTGAAAGCGCTTGCATTACGTTTTAGAGTTTAGGATTCTGGACCCCTGCTGGGCAGGCAATAATGTTTTCTGAGGCTGCTGCTACTGCGAGTCCTGTCAGCACAACGAAAGTCAGGTTTAGCCCTGGGTTTCATCAGGCCTAGGGTTGGTCGGGCCCTAGGGTTGGCCAGGCCCTAGGGTTGGCCAGGCCTAGGGTTGGTGGGGCCCTCGGGTTGTTCGGGCCCTAGGGCTGGTCGGGCCCTATGTGTTGGTCGGGCCCTAGGGTTGGTCACGGCTGTTGATGGTCTTGACTGATAAGGTCCACGTGCTGAAGCGGTCAGAGCCCTGGCCGGGCCTTTTTCCAGAGGGGCAGTGAAATTACTGTTGCCGATTGCATTTGCAGTAAGGCTCGCGGCAGCTTCGGTCAGATTTTAAACAATAATAACCTTATTATTATTATTATTATTATTATTATTATTATTATTATTATTATTATTATTATTATTATCACTATTATCATCATTATCATCATTATTACTATTATCATTATTATTATTATTATTATTATTATTAATATTATTAATATTATTATTATTATTATTATTATTATTATTATTATTATTATTATTATTATTATTATTATTATTATTATTATTATTATTATTATTATTATTATTATTATTATTATTATTATTATTATTATTATTATTATTATTATTATTATTATTATTATTTTTATTTTTATTTTTATTTTATTTTATTTTTATTTTATTTTTATTTTTATTTTATTTTTATTTTTATTTTTATTTTTATTTTTATTTTTATTTTTATTTTTATTTTTATTTTTATTTTTATTTTTATTTTTATTTTTATTTTTATTTTTATTTTATTATTATTTTATTATTATTATTATTATTATTATTATTATTATTATTATTATTATTATTATTATTATTATTATTATTATTATTATTATTATTATTATTATTATTATTATTATTATTATTATTATTATTATTAAATAATAAAATATTTAACTCCACTTGCAGGGCCAGTTGGGGATCGTGGCTTTCTGAAATTTGAGCGCCGCAACTGCATTTTTCACACCTGCATTTTCCATGGACCTCTATACCTCTGGCTTGGGGGTAGAGATAGTGTTTGTCAGAAGCTCAATGAGATCTGCTGTACACTGGATATGCGCATGTGGGCTGCGTGTATCGAGGGTGGCTTGGCACCGCCCATTTCACAGCTTGAAGAGCGGAAAAATAAACTAATGTTGATTCAAAGGACGTTCTGCCTTTACTGCACTTGCGAAAACCGAGTTAGCAGTATTGCAAATTTTCCAAGCCAGTGTTGACCGCTTCTGGAAAGCATCCTTCTCTCCGGGGGAAATTATCAGACACTTTCGTGCGGGAAATTTAAATCTCCCAGATTTGGAAGAATGTTACCGTTCCTCTCGAAGATATCTGCAGCGCTGCTGAATGTGCTATGTCATCGCAATCCAAAAATGTTGATGCAACACTGTTAGGTAACTAGCAACGACCTGCATTGTTACAGGACACTTGGGACCTCCCTTACTTGCAGTACAAGTTTGGCTGTGCCTGCTCAAGATATTTGGGATGCCTAACGTTGGTTTTCCACAGATGCTCGCCTGATGGGGGTTGGTATCCAACCTCCCTCCCCCCCTCCCCCGGGACGCCATGCGGCCGGAAGCGAGGGGGGAGGGATGATGTCCCACAGGTCAATGGGTCCTGGTCGCAATGTAGCTTCTGGGGTTAAGCCTGGGACCCACACGTGATAATACATGAGTTGTGAACAGTTGACAGAACTGTCGGACAATGTATAGACCTGTAGAACTGTATAGGCTGTAAAACATGAGTTGTAGAAAAATGTGTAGAGCTTTCAGACAATGGATAGAACTGTAGAACTGCAGATAATGTTGAGGCTGTAATACATGAAATGAGACAATGCATACACCTGTCAGACAATGCACAATTGTACATCTGTGTTGGCACGCCACGGAACAATTTCTTGATTTGCAATTTGCAGGTACAGATGTACATCTGTGTTGGCATGCCAAGGGAATGTACCTTGTACTGCAATGTGCAGGTGCAGATGTACATCTGTTTTGCCATGCCGAGGGATAGTACCTGGTACTGCAACGTGCAGCTGGAGATGTACATGTGTGTTGGCACGCTCAGGGGCAAACATCTTACAGTGCAGTTCACAGGTGCAGATGTACATTTGTGTTGGCATGCCAACGGCAAGTACCTGGTGGTCGAGGTGTCCTCCTACCGGGTACATGCAAACCTGCCTCCACGTGCTGAAACCATAAGTCTGTTCAAGAGCATGGTAAGCACAAGTAGGTATGATTAGGAGCTGGGTCTGTATGCATGTGGGTCCGCTCCAAGCCAGGTGTGTACATGTTGCTTAGCTGAGCAGCCCGTGCTTTCTTGACTCTCATAAGTGTGGTAAGCGAAACCACACGTATCCGGGACTCTGACTGAGGTTCTTCTACTTTCTGGCTAGATGGGGGAAGGGAAATTTGTTTGTCTTCTTGGATCTTTCACAATGTCCCTTGCCCCTTCTCTGTCTGCCCTTGCAGTTGTGAGTGTCTGTGCGTGTGTGTGTGTGTGTGTGTGTGTGTGTGTGTGTGTGTGTGTGTGGTGTGTGTGTGTGTGGGTGTGTGGGTGCGTGGTGCGTGGTGAATGTACGTGTG